>WSFP011380500.1:0-29668 GCA_009831015.1 Picea engelmannii | reverse complement strand
GTTTCCACCCATCGTCATACACTACGATAATCAGAGTTGTATCAAACTCTATGAGAATCCATTTTTCCATGACCAGTCGAAGAACATTGAGATCGATATCACTTCATACAATATTGGGTTCAAAGAGGGGAAATATAGTTACGGTATATATCGACTGATGATCAGATTGCAAACATCCTCACCAAGGCCCTGCCAAGGGGCAAACATGTCTACTTCAGAGACAAGATGGGCTTGGTGAGGAACACTTTCCTCGGTAAGAGGGAGTGTTGAGATTTATGTACCATGGGAAGTGTTCCCCATGTCTTTTTGAGCTTCTAAACACATGTGGGAAGTACTATGTACTTTGTCCCTTGTAATTTATGTATAATTTCACTTTGACTTAGGAGATTTAAGTCAAAACTGAAATTTGGTCATTTTATCCTAAATGACTATTAATTCACTTTGTGAGTGAATTAGGAGACATAAAGTGAACTTAGGCAACCTAACCCAAAGTGGTTTTTTTAGTGATATTATTATGGGATGATCTCAAACTTAGATTGGAGATGATATAGGATGATCTCAACCATCCAATCTTTAGGTTTCCTTATGGAGGTTCAAGAGGGGTGCAAAGGGAAAAGAGGATCTCATTCACTCATTTGTTGACTTGGAGAGTTTGAGAGGGAGCATGAGGATGAGGTTGGAGGCTAGAGTTGAGGAAATATTTGGTGCTTTTATTCATGGAGGTAGCCAGTAGGCTTAGACCCTCAGTTATTTGTTGGAGTTGATCTTGCTTGGAGGAGGGCGCACTGATAACAATGAAGAATTACAGTGATCAGATTACAGTGAGGACAGTTTCAGTGGAGAGCTACAACACATATTCAAAGTTGTGTGTGAGGTTTTCTCCATTAGATCTTCTAGTAGCCAGGGTGCTTCAGTTCAGTGGTTTTGGAAACTTGTGAGGAGGGCGCACCATTCTATGGCACATCTCTACATGTTGGAATTGTGTTTCAGCTTGGTTCAAGTTTCTATTGTATCAGGTTCATATGTTTATTGTTATTCATATTCCAAACTGGTTTTCCTCGAGGGTGGGGGGGGGGGTTTATCTAGGGTCATGTTGACCAAAAATACCTGTGTTCATTTTCATGTATGCTAGTGTTTAGAACACCATTATTTCATCTCTAAAATATCTCAAGGCGTGTTACATAATTTATGGTATTCATGCGATAACATATTGGTGACAAAACTACATGTTAGGGCACCTAAATGGCCTATGTAACCGTAACAAAACAACAAAGAAGTTACTAAACAATTTTTTGTTATAAACCAACAACAAACCATTGTTTCACAATTGAAACTTAGAGACAAATTGAGGTCAAAGATAGACCTAGTTGGCAGCCTGTAGGGACCTGGAAAATCTTCATCAACTTCCTCAAATCTGTTACCATGGGAGTTTCCATGGATTTTCAATCCAACATCCCAAACTTCTAAAGGATATTTACAATGTACTTCCCTAGTCCTAGGAAGACTTTCACCACACTTCTGCCACACTTCTAGTCCCAAGTAGTATTGCATGATACCAAGATCCTTCATATCAAATTAAGTGGATAGCTCCTTCTTACACTGAATAATGAGAGTCTCTACACTTATTAGGAACAAATCATCAAGATATTGTTACACATTATTTTGGTCACTCTGATGATGACCCTACAAGCATGTGTTCAGGATCTCAAAACAATCTTTTACATGAGGAAAATGACTAAGTTCTTCCCCTACAAGGCATATTTTTAGAATGACACCGCAATCTAACAGTGGTACACAGTGCAAAAATCCTTGACTTTCACAGGCTACTCTATGCCTGGCTCGTGGGATTTCCACATGATGCTATATAGGCAGGGTGCAACGACGTTTGAAGCTAAGAAAAGGAAGAAGTTTGAAAAGTTTCTAGAAGGAGAATCTTCTAGAATGTGAGGTGGCGTCCATATGGTTGTGATCCTACTGGCTTCTCTGATTTGGTGGGATCATCCTCATCCTTTCAACCACTTCACCTTCTCCTATATAATGATGGGTTTCTCATGGAAAGGGTTAAGAAAGATTGAGCAAAGAATCACTGAAAGAATAGGTTGAAGACTATGTGAAGGATCCTGTTACAATTGATGCTTGAGGCCTCCATTTGTCCATCAAGCTTTTGTGGACCATCTTCATACAAATTCAGAGCAAGTGTATGTGTGTGTTGGAACAAAGGACCATCGAAAGGGAACTTGTGACATCAAGGCAATTTGGTTGTATCTTCCACTTTTATTTAATATGATATGGTGACATGTTTCTTTCCCATAAAATCATTAGCATTTTATTACATGACTCCTTGATCACATGTTTAGGTTTCCATTAAATCTACAATTTTTGCTTTCACTTTGGTTGGTTTGTGTCATTACAGATCTGATCTCACAAGAGCACCAGAGTGAAGTAGGGGCAACAAAGATATAAGGAAGTGATATCTAAAGGTATGTCATCTATTCCTTCTTTGGTAGTAAATTCAATGGTAGAAACTTAGGGAAAGCATCATGTCCTATCTTGTTTTGTTCTAGATCCAGGTGGATCTAGGGAGATTAGTTTATGTCTGCATTCACTGATTTATCCAATAACTAAATTGGCGACTCCACTGGGGATACAAATTGATTGTGGTTGTTTGTTGACCATTTTCTTTTAACCTATTCGTTTTACTTGGAATCAATCTCTGAGTCTGTGGGAGATCCATTCAGACTCTCTGGATTTGAAAGTTCACTTAGATCCTTTACCCTCTTCTCAAAATTTCTTGATTTACAGACGCTTCTGCAATGTACCCCATACATAGCCTGCATAAACCTCCAATTTCCACACCCTGGTTGTTTTATTCAGTGCGAACTTTCCGCACCCTATCTGTTTCTCTCCTGCAGAAACTCTTGATTTCCACACTATAATGTGTTATTAGGCTGTGACGACACTTGTGAAATTTTTTTAGTTGGTTTTTAGCCTATGTTGATGTCCAATTTTGATTTAATCAGCTGGGAGGGACTTTTAATTCTATCCCTTGACTATTTTCTGGAATTTTAACTTGTTGTTGATTGGTTTCAGAGATTTAATACCTCTCTTTTAGTATTTTCCATTTTTTGTCTTTGATTTTTATTGATAAGGGTATAATATCTGAGCTTGTATCTGAGTGCTTGTTCAATTAAAAGTCTTTGATTGGATTTAAAGTTTTGGATTGATTACATGTTTTGGATTGCTTGATGATTGGGAAGTCATTTTTCATTTGCATTTGAAGAAACACTTTCTTGTCATTTTTTACTTTTATATTCATTGAAAGTTTGATTTGGGTGCTTGTTGAGTGTATAATTTTTCTTGGATTACTTGTACTTTCTTTGTCATACCCCTGATCTGGTTTTAGAAAGGAAGGATTTAAAGTCATTTATTCTTTTACGTAATCATATAGAAGGAAATTTTATTGCATACAAAAGAAGAGAACAATGAGAAACTACATTGTTTATGGTTGTTTGCATTGGTGTCCATTTAAGAAAAAGAAAGTATATTTCGTGGCTCACATTATTCCAGAAATACCTTCTCCCTACTGTAGATATAATTCATTGAACAAAAATTTGCATCATTCATTTATATTTTCATATTATTGGGATAAGGTCTTACACAACATTGGTTTCATTCCCGTCTCGCTCTTGAGTAACAACAACCTTTAAAAAACATTGCGAAATCTAAAAATCAATTAATAACTTTTATTTTGTACGACTATTTTACACCAACATTAGCTAGGCTAGATCTTTGGAATAGGCTATGAGACACACTCTCCAAAGCACAAAACACACAATAGCATCTTGTGATAGAGAGTGTTTAATTCCATTTGTAACATTTTGTCCTGGGAAGCCCTTCTCACACAAGGTTCAAACCTGAGGTCGCATTGAGATTGGCGGAGTTACTCACCCTGGTTTTTTTATCTCAGTGTAGAGATTGCGCATATTATGGGGGTTACTTGAAGGTATACCCATAATGATGAGAGGAATCCTCTCAAGTTGATTTCAGGCTAGATACCCTGCCTTTGCGCGTGGATCGGACTGTCGACATTTTCCCCAAGCATCACTGTTGTTCTTGGTAGACTTAGTTTCCTATCTTCTTAGGGTCTTACACGAGGTGACTGTGGAGGGGAAAGTCTTCACGGTACCTGGAATTGATGTTGTCCAGACTCACTCGAGCTCGTTGGAGGGTATACCCATGATTATGTGTGGGAGATTGCACCAAGGCGTAAGTCCATTAAGCAGGTTGTCAACATAACTTTTCCACCTGCTTTGTCCTAGCCCCTTCTTTTCTTGACTTCGCGACGTTGGATTTCATCATCGACTAGTGACTTTATAATAATAAGGTTTTGTTTTCTTGGTCTGATTCCTAGATTTTATTAGCGAGTGTTGTTTGTTTTCATAGTTGGCCATAGATTATTTCCGTAAAATTTTTGGTTCAACCAACATTGACCCTCCATGTCGTTCACGTAGGATGCAAGGACTACCTCCAAAAGATCCGGAAGTTTTCAAACCCTTGACTCCTAACCCACCGGAGGGCTCTCCTCAACAAAGTGAGGTCCAGGACAACATACCATATGAAGCGGAAAGAACTGACTCTCTAGAAAATTTTTGAATTGTTTTCGATTCTCTAGACGCTTTCTGAATACCTCCTGGATACGAGAGACGTATTCTTCGACTAAATTCCTATGGAATTTTTTTTTTTGACACTTCTAGAATACCAACTGGGCCTCTTACCAGCCTGGAAAGTGAGGATCCTTTTTGGACCACTGACATATTTTGAACCCCGGATATAGTGAGAGACCTTTATGACTCGGGTGCAAGTGCTGATATACCTATCATCTCTGAACTACCCGAGACGTCTTCTACTTATACAATACCTCTAGATCACTTTAATAGCACAAATTTTTATCTTTTCATGGGTTTAGACACATAGTCTGTTGGTCCTAGCTCGACCATTACTCTTCAAATGGCCCATTCTACAATGGTCCCAAACGCTATGACTATTCCCATTGGGAATATGGTGGTTACCCAAGATCCCATCGGTACACCACTTTCATCTAGACCTGTCCCATATCTTCCTCATGGGTACGATGCTTTAAATACTTCTATCCCCATTCCTACCCAAGTTCTGTCTGGAGCTTTTGGAATTTTTACCCCTCCTGGATACAATGTTGCTGCTGGTTTCATTCCGACACCGTCCCAGGTCCCCTCCAGAGGGTCTTATCCACCTTTTATGGGGGGATTTGGCCTAAGTGGCTCCAATCCTATTAGAGGCTCTACTCCATCATTCACTTATAGTTTTCTGATTCTTGTTGGAGGACAATATAACACTGGGGGGAAACTCAATTTGGAGATCACAGCCAAATTGGAACACAACCCCCGCTTGGAAGTCCTACCCCACCTTATGGATAGAACATTCCAGGATCATTAGCCCAGTTTTGGAACCTTCTCATCCAGGGAAATCCACAATCATCTGGAGGGAAACAACCTCAAGTTATATCTTTCATACCCCCTAGTTTGGGCCAGTCGTATCTCGGTTCTTCCAATCCCATTTGGGGTTAGAATGTTCAATATAGTGTCCCTCTCTAGGGAAACATCCTTAATCAATACAACCCTATGGGCTACATGCCTCCATATTCATGTCTGAATCTGTCAGGACCTTCACCTCACATTCAGACTGCTTACGGTCCTACTGGTATACTAACGAGACTTCCTCCCCAAAGTCACTAGTATCCCCATGTGAATAGACAATTACCATTTTTATCCACTTTGGATCTTCCTGAATTGTCTATAATCTTGAATGACCCCATCCTGTATTCTCCCCATTGGCTCATTATATCAGCCAAGATACCATTTGACATTTCAAAATTTGATGGTAAACTAGGAGAAGATCCAAACAGCCATGTCATGAATTTTCACCTTTGGTGTTCGTCCAACTCTTTGATGGATGATTCCATTCGGTTATGACTCTTCCAATGAACTCTTATGGGTTCAGCTGCAAAGTGGTATATAGAATTACCATGAGGATTATTCACCGAATTTAATACCCTTGCCATGGATTTCCTCACACACTACCAATTGCCAATACTTTATGAAATGGGAACCGAGATTTTGAGTTCCTTCAAGAAAACCAAGGTCACTCACATATCTGATCACATTCATGAGTGGAGATGAAGACGACGTTTGATCAAAATCGATCTTCCCGATCAATTATTGGCAGAATGGTTCACGAAATCCTTCATGAATAAAATATCTCGTGACATTGCCATGGGTGGAGTTGTCACAGAAGAACATGTGATCAGTTGCACTCAATACCTCGATCTCGTTTATTTAGAAATGGGTACTCTTTACGATTTTCTCCCTCACGCACCTCGTCTTTTTACCATCACTACCTCAACTACTCCTTCTACTTCTCATGCAGCTGATGGTGTGATTGGCACTTTCCATGCTCAACCTCAATCTACACAAGCCTCTCTCACCAATACCAAGTCTACTGCTTCTAATGTTCAAAATGCTCTGACTCCTACTCCTTCCATCGACAAAACCTTTGAGGTAAACTCTGTTCAATCTACCCCTACCGAAAAAAATAAATCTAAAAAAGGGAAGGGTAAGAATAAGGAGGATAAAAATAACCCACAATTTGAGAAATCCAAAACACAACCTGTTGATGATAAGGATAAACGCAAACCCTGCTACTCTTGCCTTATCTGTGGTGATTATCACTACATGAAATATTGTCCAAGACATGCTGAGGTTACTAAGTTCCTTCAAGGGACCACGAAACCTTTCACACCTGTCGTTTTGTCCCAAACTTTCCCTTCCCAACAGTAGGCCCAATTGGCCATTAACGACCAACTCTCTCCCTCCACTACTTCTTATGTACTTATGTGCATTGGTGATTCAAAAAACAATGACGTTACACTTACCACTCGGGCCAAATATTACTCTTCCTCAAAGGAGAAAGTTGACGATATACCACCCTCGTTGGTTCAATAGTTTCCCTCAACTTCACCTCCCAACAATCCTCTTCATCTCGAATGATCGAGTCTCAATACAACTCTTCTCCCTCCCCTAAAGGGTGTTGTTCTAAAGTCTTCCTTCAATCCTCATGCACATGCTACTCAGAACTACAATATTGTAGAATATTTGGTGCAAGCACCTTCCATGATGTCATCTCTCGAGGTCCTTAAAAGTTGTCCCACTCAATGAAAGGCACTGTTAAAGGCTATTGGTGGAATTGACCCTACGGATACGAATTTGATAATTTTTGACCTGGAAGATCACATTCCAATGCTACCCCCTCAACTCACATTTCAGATACAAGTTGTTGTCGTAGATAAGAAAATTTGTAGAACCGTTATTGACGAGGGTGCCTCGATGTGCGTAATGTCTGTTGCTTATTGGAGATCCATTGGCTCTCCTCCCTTAACTGAATCACACAACATTCTCAAAGCCTTCAATGGATCTGGATTTAAACCCTATGGTTTACTCCCCTCGTTGACTATTACGTTAGAAGGTAAATCGATCAATGTTGAAGCTAAGGTATTTTATGCACCTCTCGATTACAACCTCTTACTTGGTCGTAGCTGGATTGATTCCATGTGTGTAATTATATCTACTCTTTTCCGTGTAGTACGTTTTCCACACCAGGGAAAAGTTTTTATAGTAGACCAACTGGGCTTTTTAAACTCTGATACGCGTACTAGCAACTTACCCTTCATTTCAAAGACACCCCCTGGGTATGAGAATGTCAGTGTGGGTCTACTAAAAGATTCGACTTTGATGGGTACGTTCCCGATCCCACCACCCAATGTTCCACCTCCTTTGGTTTCCTTGATCAACATGATTTCCACCTCTGTTTGTGAACCCCCCGCGTCTTTGACCCATGGATAGTACCCACACCTGGTAATTATCTTCACTATGGATACCATATGCCTTTAAGTCCAGTTGAATCAGCTTATCAATCCATTCAATCGACAAAACCTTCAACTCCCTCTCTTCATGATTCATATCCTGATCCATTCCATGTTATTTTTCCTATGGATGAGATGATCATGTCAGTTATGTCCATGGAAGACACCCTATGGGATGATGGACATCATTGTTCCATCCTCTTCCTGGAGCAACACACCTTAGAGAGTTACCAATGGATCTCGACTCCATCAATCGTTGTTGACATCTCTTTATTCTCGAGTCTACACACGATGTGTTATATGAAGGGAAATTGAGTAAAATTTCACCCACCATCCCCCTCAACATATCCATTAAACCCGAAGTTGTCGAAAATGTTCACATCGGAGATTCATGTTCCATCAATGAGGTTGTCACATATAAGTCCCTTTTTTAGGAGTTTCGTGACATCTTCGCATGGATCTATGAAGAGATGCTGGGTATTGACCCTGATATTGTTGTACACAAAATTAAGATGTACCTAGGCACTAAACCCGTATGATAGAGACTTTGCTCGATCCACCCTCGTAAAGAAGCTACTATCAAGCTTGAGGTTGAAAAAATTCTTAAAGCTGGATTTATTTATCCCGTGGCTTTAACTGATTGGGTATCCAATCTAGTTTCGGTTAACAAGAAACAAGTTATGATCCATGTCTGCGTTGATTGTAGGGATATCAACAAAGCTTGTCCTAAGGACAACTTTCCCACCCCCTTCGTTGACCAGATCGTCGATGATTACACCGGGAGTGAAATCTTCTCTTTGATGGACGGTTTCTCCAGATATAATCAAATCAACATCTTGTCCATGGATCAACACAAAACCGCTTTTATTTGTCCTTGGGGAACTTTTGCCTACTGGAAACTACCCTTCAGTTTAAAGAACGTCGGTGAAACTTTTCAATGTGCCATATCCTAGGCTTTTCAAGATATCAAGCACATTGTACAACCATATCTATATGATCTACTGGTGCATTCCATGCATTGTAGTGACCATATGGCATACCCCCGAGCCATTTTCCTTTGTTGTCAGTTTTATCGTATACGCTTAAACCCACACAAATGTGTCTTTTGTGTGGAGTCTGGTTGACTTCTAGGCTTTATTTTATCACGTCAGGGGATCAGGGTATATCCTTTGAAGGTCGAGGCAATCCTCAATCTCCCTCCTCCTTCCTCACTCCGCTAGATTCAAAGTTTGTAAGGGAAGGCGAACTTTTTATGTCGTTTCATCCCAAACTATGCTGAGTTAATGCTCAGATTTACTCGACTGCTAAAGAAAGGTTTTGACTTCGTATGGGATACCACTGCCAAAAAATCTTTCGAATCTCTGAAACTAACCCTTAACTTGTCACCCCTCTACGTTTCCCACCCGCCCCTCAACTTTTCCCACCCGATTATAGTCGAGACTATTTCCTTTATCTCACTGCTTCGGACTCTACCATTTCCATGGTTATATTCCAAGAAGATGATTTACATGACGAACATGTCATTTATTATTTGAGTTGGAGTCTCACAATTACCGAAGCCAAATACTTACATGTTGAAAAACTAGCCTTGGTAGTTGTTCAAGATGTCCAATGTTTCTGTCACTATATCCTATTACACAAGACCACTGTAATTTCCTATTTCAACCCTATGCAACACATTCTTACATGCCAATTGCTAGGGGGAAAATACTCCAAATGGATAGTGATTCTCCAGGAGTTTGACTTAGAGTTCGAACGTGCTAAGTCTAAGAAATCCTGGGTGTTTGCCAAACTGATATGTGACCTTCCCTGCACTGAGACAGGAAATGTAGTAGAGGATTATTTACATGACAAATCACTTTTTCTGATCAGTTCCGATGACCTTTGGTATGGAGATATCATTCTTTATCTCCAGACTCAGACTTTCCGGCCTGATCTGTATAGCACTGACCGTCATTGTATACGTTACCAGGCCCGTCAATATATTATCCTTGGTGACACTCTTTATGATCATGGGGTTGATTCCATTTTTCAACGATGTCTCACCTATGATGAGGTTGAGAAAGAATTGAATGATTTCCATTCTAGAGCATGTGGGTCACATGTCTGGTTATTCTACTACCCAAAATATCTTACGAGTAGGGTATTTTTGGCCTTCTTTATTCAAAGATTGTATTATTTCCATCGAAAAATGTCATGCTTTCCAAACATACAACAAAAAAATAAGATCGCATCCTTCTCCTTTATACGTTGTAGTTTCCGTTGGACCTTTCGCAAAATGGGGCATTGATTTCATGACATGTAACCCTCACTCGGACAGGGGGCATGGATACATCATCGTAGCCGTGGATTATTTCAAAAAATGGGCCGAGGTAATGCCTACATTCGATAATATCAGAAAAACTGCAACCCTATTCATATTCAATCATATCATCACACAATTCAGAATCCCAAAAGCTATCATCAGCGATCACGGTAGCCATTTTCAAAATTTCATGATGTTTGAGCTTACCAAAAAGTTGGGTCTTCAACATAAAAACTCAATCCCCTACTATCCACAGGCCAATGGCCAAGTTGAGGTGATAAACAAGGTTCTCATCACTATGCTTCAATGGATAATAGGAATTCACAAGAAAAGTTGGCACATGATGTTGTTTTTCAACATTGTTGGCCTATCGGATATCCATGAAGTCTACCACGAGATTTACACCTTTTCAGCTAGTGTATGGTATTGAAGTTGTTTTGCCGATTGAATGTGAGATACCGTCGTTGAAGCTAACCGTTGAACTTCTCCCCAACACCTTTACCGAGGAAGAACGTCTATTGTATCTGATGTGATTAGATGAAACCCTTCGTGATGCCACACTGGTTATTGAAACCCAGAAGAAATGCGTAAAAGCCCAATATGACAATCATGTCAATCCTCATGTTTTCTCTGAAGGTGATCTAGTTCTTCTCTATGAACAAGATCATGATTTACAAGGGGATGAAAAATTTGAGGCTATGTGGCGCGACCCTTATATCATCAAACGCATGTTGGAGAAGGGAGCTTATGAGTTAGTGGATTATGATGGCATTCTTTTGAGTGAACCTAGAAATGGGCTTTACTTGAAGAAGTACTATGCTTAGATTATCTTTGCATGAGTGCATGTACTTTTACTGTATCATACTTTTGTGTGCTTTTCGTTAGTTGGTTTCGACCCCCAACTGCATACCTTGTGTTGTGATTGGTTTCCAGATGTCGGCGTCTTCACTACCCTATATTGGCTTCGCCGATGGTGCCATTAATAGTACTCATAACCTAGATTCTGTTGCATGGGAAATCTACGCACCCACGAATGAAATTATCGGTCTACAAGGTGTTTGCCTTGGTTGTGCAACCAATAATATCGCATAATATAGCGCAGTCATCGAATTGTTGACCGATGCTATTTCACTTGGGATTTGACAAATCATTGTATGAATTGATTTGCAGATAGTAGTGCTACAGTTAAGTAACATCTACTATCCAAATCCATACTTTTTTATGGGTATATTTACAAATTCACCTCTTGGAACGTTAGTTTGATTATATTGAGTATCAACACATTCCTAGATGTCTAAATACGTTAACTGATGCTTTAGCTAATTATGTGTTAGAAAGACATTTGAGACATTTATAAATCCAATCACACATCACATGTTGTATATAAAGAAAATTAAGCTGATAGAAGCCTCGTGTATATATATAACGATAAAAATGTTTTACAAAAAGGTGTTTTTCGTCCAAACACCAAAATATCAAAATATGAATCCCACGGCTTCTACAAAATAGCATCAAGGATGCTGCTCATGGTAGCATACTACTGCCCATACTACCCTATGAAGTAGTCGACTGAGTGAACCAGACACATCTACGGTGTGGCGCTAATAACACCTCAGAATATCATTGAACGGGATGTCCGGGATGTCTTCTATCAAACCCTCTAGATTCTTCTTGACTGCCTCATAGTCGTCAACATCCCATCCTGCTACTACAACTGCTTCCCCTTGTCTCTGAATGGGGGATGTACTCAGAGGGCGGTGTGGCCCTACATTTGCACGATCAAAATTTTTGATTATTCATTGGATAAAGAGCATAAAGAAACATCTTATATTCTAAAAATTCTCAAAACACCATAAAAAAAAAATGTTTTTCTTACCTAGGCCCCCCCACTGAAAACCCTCAGGTAGAACCAAATCATGGTCGCCTCAAAAATCCAAGCTGGCATAGGCATAATCATCTATCGTCAATATTTGAGGCCTCAACCAGTCAAAGAATGCATCATTTTATTTACTAATGGGGCTCCCTACATGATGATCCATGAGATCACACCACCTTTTCATCCTCAGATCTCGTGGCGCTGGTATACCCCATTCTAACTGTAGGTGCAAATGAAGAAATATTTCTAAAAATAAAGACACCAAAATAGATCCATACCTGAATTGCTTCAGGTCTCCATTCTTTCTTTTGGTTAACTATGTCTTCATACTATGAAGAAGACCATCACACCAGTTGAACACACGAGGTTTCATGCATTCCACGACATATTGAAAATAACTTTGGAGGGCCATGTGCGGAGATGCACTTCCCACCATCCATGCAATGGTAAAAATAATGGTTTGGAGAGTTAAATCAGGAACATCTTTGATGGATACCTTACCTTTGCGCCTCTCAGCCTCAGGTTCATAGTGCTGACGGATGTATTCTCTTATCGATATACCACCACCTCAACCTCCTGTTAAGGTAACGTGTGCTCCACGACGGGATAAACCTGCCAAGAAGTAAATGTATTCGATATCCAAGGAAAGAACATGGACACCCACATGAAACACCTTCTAGTCCACATCCCACATGTGGACCAGGTATTCTAGTAACCTCAGTGGGGCTCTCATGCCCTGGATTTTAAATTTTTTTAACAATCCGTACTGTCGAAGGGAATTAACGATGCCTGGATCATTCAAGGCCATGAAGTCATCATCCTCATGTTCCCTTTCTTTCCACTCCAACATTTTGGAAATCAAATACCTTCATGAAGATGAGAAAAGGGGATTAGCATCTTCAATCGTTGATTTTGAAATTCTTTTTTGGGCAAACGCATGTGTAAATTTTTGGGTTTTCGTCTGCCGCAGATGAACTTTTAGTACAGTGTGGGGTTTCCATAAGTGAGCCATAGGGAACATATGGAAATCATTGATTTTCACAGGTCCTGATACTAGTCACCTGCGGCGGCTCCAGGGCGTGCCTACCGGCCCCAAAACTCATCCAAAAACTACCTTTTAACAAAAAAAAATGAATTTCAATCCATTGAAAAAGGAGAGGATGACAAGTTTACCGTGTTGACAGAGACTATTTGATGAATGGTAGCCTATGATTATCGCAATCGATAACCAAAATATGAGGTAAAAACATGGTTTCTAGACAAGTTTTGAATGAAATGCAAATGAAATAGCAATAAAAGGTTTTACCCCTATTTATTTCACTTTTTTCTCTTTCTAATAATATTTTATATTATTTTAATGCATTTGATCATAAACTAAAATTCTAATGGTCTCGTGAGTCTTTTATTTTTTCATAGGTGGGGAGACTAAAGTCCTGAACGATGTAGTATGGATGTTTTTCTTGATTCACTTTTTGTTTTATTACATATATCAGTACTTTTTAGGGTTTTTCAGAAAAACCTCGAGCCTAGTCTTTGTTCGTTCTCGTGATCGAAAATCAATGAGAATGCAACCAAGTATACTTTTGTCATTTTTTTGTACTTGTCATGGAAACATGAAAAGAGAAACCCATGGAGTATCCTTTAAGCTCTTTTTTCACTCCATAAAAACGAAAAGATTGTCAAGCGACCTTGTTCTTTTCACTCTCATAAAAGTATTTGAAGAAAAAATTCGATGGGCAATGGTTTATCACTTTTTCGGTCTCATCAGATTACTTTAAGAAAAATGAACTGAGAGACTTCTCTTTAATGTGTTTTTCAGACTCTATAAACATGAAAAAACCAGGAGTTTTCTATCATTGGACTCGTTAAACAAACATCGAAAGACCCACATGGGACCGAACCACTCCTTCTTAGCGTTCGTTAAACATACTCCGAGGGACTCATATGAAGGATGATATTACATCAACAAGCATATGTTATCCTCCTCAAGCTTGCATAAAAATAAAGAGGTACTCGCCAGAAATGGTGGAGGAAAATTTGGGAAAGAAATGTGTCTCTGTACCCGTGTTAGTGGCAATACTAGTCGCTCTTGAACATGACACCCCCTTTATCATTTGAATTTGGGTTGGGAAATCTATTTGTCTCTCATCTAGCCCTTTGTAAGTCCATATCTTGGGTGGTTTTTGAGTCAATTCTGCCAAGACCATTGTCGTGTCGTTCATATGTTCAAGAGAATTCCAAACAAACCCTCTATTGAGTTGGCCATCTACAATTGTTAATTCCTACCATGTCAACCTTCCCTGTGTCAGTTTCAAATCATTTTCATACTTTGATCTACCCTAAATCTATTACTTATTTCATTTCACTGATGGGGGATACATCAATGCCCTCTTGTGATGAGTGTTTTCCTGTCGACTTCAACTCATCATTCGGGAACAAGACTTAGAAATCATTTAGTACCTTAGAGCCTGCATGCCTCAATGGTAGGTTTTTTCACTTTTGACAGTGGATTCGCATCATTGGTCCTTGATCGAGAGATTTCATCGAGTGTTTTACTTCAGCTCATTTTCACATTCGTTGGATTGTACTAAGGTACCTTGGGAGTCATTCACATCAATGGTGATTTCCTTCGCACTTGTTAACGATTTTCATCAATGATCGGTAATCAATTGGTTTCTACCATGTTTGACTTCAGCACTTGTAATCACATGGTTAGATTTGTACTTACGAATGACAAGATTGAAGACCCTGGATATCATCATTTTGGTCCAAGTTGCGATGGACTATTTATTATTTGTATTTGACACATAGATCCACTTTGTATGTCTCGTAGCTATGTCTGAATTTAATCTTTCTAATACATAGATCCACAGTGTATTCCTGGTGGCTATGTATAATCTCGATGACATGGATCCATGGTGTATAATTGGTGGCCATGACTTACATTTATGATTTCAATAATTTGTATTCTTAGCTTGGGAATTCCTACCTCGGAAATGGTATGATTTTATGCAGATTCTTGATTGTTTACAGGTTCCCGATTGGTGCGCTCCTTGTTCCCGACACACACACACACACATTTTACAAAGTATTTTGATTGTCACAAGTTCCAACCTCATACTCTGGGGGGCATTCTGTTACACATTATTTTGGTCACTCTGATGATGACCCTACAGGCATGTGTTTAGGCTCTCAAAAAAATCTTTTACATGAGGAAAATGACTAAGTTCTTCCACTACAAGGCATATTTTTAGAATGATGTCATAGGCTGACAGGGGTACACAGTGCGGAAATCCTTGATTTCTACAGGCTGCTCTATGCCTGGCTCATGGGATTTCCACATGCTACTATATAGGCAGGGTGTGCTAGCGTTTGAAGCTAAGAAAATGAAGAAGTTCACAAAGTTTCTAGAAGGAGAATATTCTAGAATGTGAGGTGGCGTCTATGTGGTTGTGATCCTACTGGCTTCTTTGATTTGGTGGGATCATCCTCATCCTTTCAACCACTTCACCTTCTCCTATATAATGATGGGTTTCTCATGGAAAGGGTTAAGCAAGATTCAACAAAGAATCACTAAAAGAATAGGCTGAAGAATCTGTGAAGGATATTGTTACAACTGATTCTTGGGGCCTCCATTTGTCCATCAATCTTTTGTGGACCATCTTCATAAAAATTCAGAGCAAGTGTACGAGTGTGTTTGAACAGAGGACCACTGAAAGGGAACTTGAGACATCGAGTCAATTTGATTATATCTTCCACTTTTACTTAATATGATACGATGACATGTTTCTTTCCCATAAAATCATTAGCGTTTTATTACATGACTCCTTGATCACATGTTTAGGTTTCCATTGAATCTACAATTGTTTCTTTCACTTTGGTTGGTTTGTGTCATTACAGATCTGATATCACAAGAGCACTGGAGTGAAGCAGGGACAACAGAGATATAAGGAAGCGATATCTAAAGGTATGTCATCTATTCCTTCTTTGGTAGTAAATTAAATGGTAGCAACTTAGGGAAAGCGTCACGTCTTGTCTTGTTTAGTTCTATATCTAGGTGGATCTAGGGAGATTAGTTTATGTTCACATTCACCAATTTATCCAATAACAGATATAACAATAGAATCATAGGTGCATTCTTCACAACTTTGTATTATAGATTTGGATCGGCATGACTCTTGGAAAATCCAAGTCTTGTTAAGTCGCTATCAATACAGGCATACCAAGCTCTTGGAGCTTGCTTGAGTCCATTCAAGGCCTTCTTCAATCTGCATACATGGGTTTATTTTGCGTGCACTTAAAAACCATGAGTTTGGTCTATATATACTTCTTCCTCAATCACTCCATTGAGAAAGACGGTCTTTACATCCATTTGATGTAAACTCCAGCCCATTGAAGCTACTAGAGAGATTATGGCTTTGATAGATGTATATCTGGAAACTAGAGAAAAATTCTCTTCATAATCTTTTCCCTCTTGCTGGGAGAACCCTATAGCCACAAATCTCGCCTTGTACTTATCAATACTTCCATATACAACATGATTTATCTTATACATCCACTTTGAAGTGACTATAAACTTCTCTCGACATAACTTCCCAAACATCATTCTTGATGATGAATTAGTATTCTTCCATCATGGTCTCCTTCCATTCTTTTTTCTTAATTGCTTCCTCAAAGGTGGAAGGTTCTGCATTAACAAAAATTTTAATGAGTGCCACATAACTAGTGAACCTTTTGGGTTTCTTGCTTTGTCTGAAGGTACCAGTGGGAGACTTATGCTTTTATGATTCCTACAAAGTAGTTTCAAGCCATGATGGTATTTTTCTTCTCTTAGGTATAATAGTTGGTTCCACAGATTCATTTAGTGGTTCTTGTTCTTCATTAGATTGTTTTGGAGAAAATATAATTTATTCTTTGGTATCTTAATGTTCCTCTTCTTTGTTGGATTATATAGATTCTTCTATAGACTTCTTAAATGCAATCCTTTCATCAAAATTTACGTCTCTACTTATTTCAATATTTTGTTGACCTGGAACATAGATTCTATATGCTTTTGATGATTCACTATAACCAACAAATATTCCTGTCTTTCCCGAGGGATCCAACTTCTTTCTCATATCCTTGGGAACATGAATGTATAAAGGACATCCATATATTCTCAAGTGTTCAACGCTTGGATTCTTTCTTGAGAAGGATTCTTCAGGAGTCATGTTCTTCAATATTCTATGTGCACTTCTATTCTGAACATAAACAACTGTCATAACTGCTTCTCCCCATAGGAACATAGATAACTTATGATCATTCATAATTTCCTTGACTGATTCTTCAGTGGTTGTATTATTTCTTCCATCCACACCAAGCTATTGAGGATTGTGAGGGACAATGAGCTCCCTCCTAATCCTAGCTTATTTACAAAAGGAAATGAACTCATTGGAGGTGTATTCTCCTCCATTATCATATCTTATTGTCTTGATCTTATTAATTGTTAGGTTCTCTACTTCAACTTTGAATTCTTGGAGTTTGCTAAATTATTATTCCTTAGTATTTAACATATACAATCATGTCTTTCTTGAGAATTCATCTATGAACGTCACATAGTAAATAGAGCCTCCTAGAGACTTTACTGGCATAGGTCCAAATACATTTGAATGTATTAGGTCTAAGATCCTTTTGGATATATTCTCACTACTTGGGAAAGGCTTCTTAATGTTCTTCCCAAGTGCACATCCTCTGGACACACCTTCATGTACTGACTATAATTCTGGTATCCCTACAACCATCTGTTTTAGGGATGGCAAGGCTTGATAATGAAGGTGAGCATACATTCTATTACTAAGATGGATAGAGTTACCTGATTCCATTTTGATAGTAGCTTGTCCAATTCCCTTGAATACATAAGAGTTATTGTCTCCAAGCTCCACTTGATGAGATGTCTCCTTTTCCTTCATGCTTGAGAAATTTATGTGGTCACCTGTCATATGCCTTGAATGTCCACTATTGATCAACCACATGTCATCTTCAACGATTCTAGTAAGGGTTGAGTAATAGAAGAAATATGTCTCATCATGCTTTGTATTTTTTGAGGATTCTTCAGCATTGGAAGATGATGCATGATGCATCTCTTTTATTTTCCTTGTTAGTTTAGGACAATTCCTTTTGTAGTGGACATAATCATGGAATTCAAAGCATTGTACCTTTGACATATCTATCTTGAATTTATTTCTTGAATCAAATCTTTTCTTACCTCCATGTATTTTAAACTTTGTTGCAAAGTATTGAGAATATTCTTCCTTCTAAGGTTTTCCCTTGGAGATCAGCCTTGTCTCTCCCTGTGCACAACATGTCCAAAGTTCTTCTAATGTTGGAAACTCCATCCTTATATTCATACTTGTAGAAAATGCATCCCATGATTTAGAGAGACCATTGAGTGCTATGTTCACAACTTCCTTTTCTGGGATGGTTTCTTCAATAGATTTTAGATGATATCTCAACTAAGAAATCCTCACAAAGTATGAAGCTATGGTGTCATACTTTGTCATCTTTGTGTCATGGAGTTCATTCTTCAAAATCATCACTTGTCCAATATTTCTGATTGAGAAAAGGTTTGTTACAGAATCACACATCTTCTTGAATGAGTCAAGATGTGAAATCTAGGGTATCAAGTGATCCTTTACAGAGTCAACTATGATACTTATAACATTAATGTCATTATCCTTTAACTTCTCCAGTGCTGCAACGTTATGAGGTTCCTTCTCTTTTCCTGCTTCAAACTATGGTTCCATGATATTTCCTTTCATGATATCTAGGACTTTATTCTTGGAAAGGATGAGGTCAATCATCGTCTTCCATGCTCTGAAGTTTAAATCCCATTCTAACTTGTTTTCTGACTTCATAGAGTAAGTCATGACTACTTTGAATTGGTCAACCTTTGAATTTGACTTGGTCAGCCTTTGAATTTGACCAAAAACTCAAACTTGATGCCTTGCTTGCTGAGAGTACTAGGAGGTGCGCTTGGCTAGGGCACACTAGGATATCCAAGAGTTAGATCAAGCACTTCACTTAAGGTGATTCAATAAGAGTGTTAGGGTTTTGTTGCTACAACAAAAATTTGACTACAACTGCAACTGCAACTGAGAAAATCCACCCTATCTACCTTCCAATGGTTAAACCGTCCGAAGATAGCGTGGGCCCATAAAATTTTAAAATAATAGGTGTGCTCATTTAACCATAAAAAATATCACTACGTTTTCACCCAACCATAGGCACACAGGCCAACCCTGAGCACCTTAACCTTGACAGACAAAATAATTATGGAAACAATCACGAGAACCAATAGCCAACCAAGGTAGAATACCTCTCTCCAAATTTAACGTACCAAGTATAAGGTCCAAACCATAACCAAAGGCCAAGTCACAACTGTAACAACTACATCTCTCCACCAACCATGTGCACTGTTATCCTCATTTTGTGGATAACTAAGGAGATTATGTCTCGAGGCCCTCAGGTTGTAGATATGGAGTGTCGAGAGACTACATGACCAACAATACCCCTTACACACATGGAAAACCCACTCACCACCACAAATGGTCACATATTTGCAGATGGCATCCACCACACCAGCTGGCTTCCTGAAGGCAGTGGGCCTTGCTCCATGAGGTATAAGTCAGTATTACAGTGAGAATCATTTCAATATTTAATCCATTTGATTATGTTGTATCTTAGATTTCTCTAGATTTCATGATATATGCTTGGACATTATTCCTTTTTCCCCGCTTCACCTTGGTGGTTGACATTGTGCCCTAGTAAGTGGTTTTCCTTGGGGATGGATTTTCTACTGGGAACTCCCTTAATGAGCCATCGTACCATTCCTGACCATACTTACCATTTTCCATCATTGTTCCCCTCCATTTCATTATCTCTTTGGATTTTAGGGTGTATTGACCCAAGAAGGGGTTGTCCCTCATTCTATGGGAAGAAGGGGCTAAAGGCCCATAGGGGTTGATGTTGGGTAAAAGATAAATCCTTATATAAAACTTCTAGATGCTTCACCCAGGGAACATCTAAGAAAGAAATGAAACACTTATCTTTGAGTAAAGGGGACCCACAATATAATAAAGAATGCTTAAAAGGTTATTTTAAGGATAGGAGGTCTCATCATGAGCCGACCTATCATGTCCATGAATATCTAGTGGTATGACATTGTCGTCATCTAGTCACCAAATCAGGGCAATGACTCTCCGTTGAATGGCTGCAAGAAAGGGGGTTTCATCACGAGCCATCCTTCTCATTTCCACTAGGTGTTTGTGGGTGACATTTCCATTATCTGGTCACCATGCCAAGGCAGTGACCTTCAATCTCTCCTTATGCTATATTGAAAGAACATACAAAGAAATAAAGATAAAAGGAAATTGATGGGCTTGGAAAAATTGCATTGTGGACGAAGGTACCAAACACCCTCTACAAAGACACCCATGAATGATACACTACAACCCATTGTATCTCATGATCCCTATGCCATTGCGTCTTGACCCCAACCACCTCATCCACTTTACATGGCTTAGAGAGGGATCTCTTGGAAAATTTCCCTGACCTAGGGAAAGATCTACCAAATAGGAAACCTCGTCAACCCTCCCATATTCAAGCTCGACAAGTCGCATAGTGTCTTTGAGCAGTTAATTGTTTGATATAATGATATTTGATGCAGATGCTTAAATGGATTATTTATTGATTGGATTCACTTATCAAGATTTTATGACTTGAGATCCTTGGAGGGCATGCTCATTTTTCTTTGCAGGACCTAGTTGGTGGACATTTTTGGGAGAACAAGCCTAACTTGGGCTTCCATGGGGATACAAGCCCACAGGTTGGATGCTAAAGGCCCACATGTCAGATGAGAAATTTCAGACTTGGAAGGACTTCATGATGACTTGGACGACATATCCCATCCCTCGCTTTCCAAACAATTTTCCCAGGAGGGGAAAAACGTTTTATTTTGAGCTTGATGTCATGCTTGGGGGGATAGGGCATGATGGTGAGGTGCCACTCATTTGAAACATGGAAGTTTTGAGGATAAGAGAGTATTCACCATGATAAGAGTGTTTATATGCTTGAAATGTGGCCTTTGGAGGCCTACCCATGCTTCTCCAAGACCAACGACTTCTTCAAAGTGGAAAAACATACCCTAAAGGGGAGACATTGTTATAAAATTAGGGTTTTCTTATGTGAAAAAATAAATTTTAAATGAATTACTTTGTAAAGGAGGAAATATTAGGGATGTTGATCCCTAATCTTATGTTTTACCCCTTAATTTGTGGACAAGTCACCTTGGTGACATTTGTATAAATAAGAGATCATAATATCTCATTTTAACATAACTCTCCCTCATTGTGAGAGGACTTGATCTGAAATTTTTGGCTATATTTGGAAATATTGTCTATTTCAGCTCTTGTTTATGGATATCTATTGATTAATGGTTGGTGGAAGTCTAGCACTAGCCTTGGATGACATCTTCTAGCTCTTATGGTGAATTATCTTGGAATTTCTCTTGATCTTGAAATGGTATTTTACTATTATGATATCATTTTTTCAAGTCAAGTTTTGTTATGCTAGGAGCTAGGTGGGAAGTATAAGGGAATACACCCCCACCATAGTATTCATCATTTTATTGCTTCATATTATTTATTAAACAATGGTTTTCTAAGAGAAGTATAAGGGCATACACCCTCTTAGCTTAAACCATAGCTAGAGAAACTTTCCTTGGGAAGTAAAAGGGATTACACCCCCAAGGAGGTAGCTTCTCTAGATATTAATTCATTTGAATCCATTGACCCAGTAGTAAAGTCACTAGTCATATACTTTTTGCATTGGGGATGTAAAATCATTGCCTTAGGAAACACAAATTTTGATCTTTTGAAAGGTTTCTTTATTAAAGTTGGTTTTCCTAATTGAGAGGATTCTTCCCCTACTATGGTATCCCATCTCTCCCACTAATTATTGCTGTTGTTATAGAATTACATATTCATCCATTAGGGATGAAAAAACACTAACTCACTTGCTTGAATAAGTATCTTATCAACCATTGGATTTTTCTCAAAGTTTGCACACCTTTTCTCCTTGGTCCAATGCACTTTTTGGAAAATTTTGAGGGGATTTCAGTGGCTGATTTTCTTGTTGTATTACATATATTGTTACATCCATAAGGCTGATATAATTTTCTACAGGAAAGTGTTTACAACAACCTTATCTTTTATTGCTATAATATTGGTTTTTCATCTTGAGTTTAGCTAGTCATTTACTAGTCTTTCTCTTGCATTTTCTACTTGATCTCTAAAATTTATTGAGGATCTTATAGCACCATATTATTTATGATATATAATGTTATATATTACTGAAAATTAGGGACAAAAATCTTAACTTTCTGGTCCAACTAATATACATCATTGCAAAGTGTCTTTTCTTGTTTCTCAGGCAAGTATTTCACCATTTGCAGGTTACTCAACATACTTGGCAACCCTTGGACCTTCCCAAGACTTCGTTCCGTAGATTTAACTTCACTTAGAATTGAAATCTAGGGGCTTCACTTCCATTTCCCTCCATCTCCATATCAATCTCCCTAGGGTCACTAGGATCATCTCCCTATAGTGACCTAGTCACCCTTGAAGTACATGACCTACATCAAGGTGACATTGGGTGTAGGATTCCCGAGTTGTAGCACTTGATATGTGGTTGGGTCAGGATTTTTCCAACCTACAAATTGCACTATAACACACACCACTAGTCCTTATGCATTTGTGAGAGTGAGTGAGTGCAAATGAGCTCAAGTACCCTCTATTTATAGTCCTCCAAGTGACCTAACTGGGCTGAATTCTACTTATGGAGGCTAATAATTTAATATAAATTATTCTCTTGAGCTGACTTGTCTTCTAGGGTTATTACCCAACTATTTATGGTTTCTATTGCTTCCCGGAATATTCTAGTCTCGTCAATGGTTACATATAGAGGTTAATACCTCCCGCAGCTACCATACCATCAACAAGATCTTGGTCTCATGCACTACTATTTGGGATTAGAAGTATGGAAAAATGTGTTGAATTCTTCCTAGGACAAGGGAAGTATATTGTAAACATCCTTCAGAAGTTTGGGATGATGGATTGCAAATCCATGGAAATTCCCATGGTAAAAGATTTGAGGAAGTTGAGAGACTTTGATTCTGATTCAGTAGACTCATCCCTATACCAGTAGTTGATTGGATCCTTGATGTACTTGGTGAATACTAAGCCATAAATTTGCTTTGATGTGAACATGTTGAGCTAGTTCCAGGTTGAACCTAGAAAAGAGCATTGGATAGATGCAAATCATATCTTGAGATATCTGCATGGGAGGATAACTTATCATTTGAGATATGCCTCAAACAATGATGTACAACTACATGGATTTACTGATTAAAATTGGGCAGGGAGTGTGGATGACATAAAGAGAACTTATGCTATTTGTTTTAGTTTCAGATCTTCTATGATATCATGGGCTAGTAGAAAACAAAATTCTGTTGCACTCATAACTACATAAGAAAAGTATAATGCAGCTTGTAATGCTTGTATGGAAGCAATGTGGCTTCGTAAGATAATTTCTGGACTGTTTGATTAGGTGCTGGATTCAAGCATGATATATTGTGATAACCAGAGCTGTGTGAAGCTCTCAAAGAATATGATGTTCCATGACATGTCGAAGCACATTGAGATCAAGTAATATTTTCTCCGTGATAAAATCTAGAGGGCAGAAGTGTTTCTCCAATATATCTCCATCGATGAGAAAACTGCATATATTTTGACAAATCCTTTGTCCAAGATAAAGTTAGCATACTTGAGGGATAAGCTGGGGCTCGCGGATATTTCTCCCTTGGTTGAAAGGGAGGATATGACTTCCTCGGTTTGGAGGGAGCTTTGATATGTGGCATCATGGAATGTTAGTGAACTACAAATCTGTATCATGCTAGTACAACTTAGATATGCTGCTTGCATAATTCTAGATATGATCATGCTAGTACATCTCAGATATGATATAGATGGTTGGAGTTGTTGATACAATAGCCTAAGGAGCATCGTGCTAGTACAACTTAGAAGTGGCATACAACTTAGATATGATGTATTGACATCATGCTAGATATTTCATGCTAGTACAACTTAGAGACGATGTTGGTGAGATGCATCATGCTAGATATGACCACGTGAGTACAACTTCGATGTGACATACAACTTAGATATGATGTATTGACATCATGCTAGATGTGTCATGATAGTACGACTTAGAGATGATGAATGGGAATTGTGTCATGCTAGACATGATCATGCGAGTACAACTTAGATGTGGCATACATCTTTTATATGATGCATTGGCATCATGCTAGATATTTCATGCTAGTACAACTTAGAGATGATCATACAACTTAGAGGTGACACTGTGAGGCACTGATATACATCATGCGAGTACAAATTAGAGGTGGAATACGACTTAGATATGATGCATTGGCATCATGATAGATATGACATGCTAGTATGACTTAGATATGATGTATATGATACTCCAAATCATGCCAGTACAACTTAGATATGATGCATACACATTATGCTGGTAAGAATTAGAGATGATGCAGCTGATGAAACTGTTGATGCAAGATGATATAAGATGATATGATTTGTTTGATATGGAGATTGTATGTCTCTAGACAATAGTTGTATGCTATTGTGGTGGATGTGTTCCACTGGTAGTGACTATGTGTCACTAGTTAGTAGTTGTGTGCTACTAGGAGTGGTTGTGTACGACTGGGCAGTAGTTGTGTACTACTATGGATAGACACATGTGTGTTCTATTGGATGAAATTGTAGTAGTTGTATGCTAATATATGATTACCATAGAGACTACCACTAGTGTTAGAGATGATTTCCAACTAGATGGATAGTTAATGTGCTAGTGGACAAACATTCTCCAGGCGAAGAATGGTCTAGGAAGAACAGATTGTTGGTTGATAGAGATTCTCCTTGTGGAGAACGGTGCAGGTTGAAAGATTGATGACATATCATGGACTGGTATATTCCTAAGGCACAGATTGTCACCTGATTAGAAAAATGTTTCAGGACCGATATTCTCTTGAGGCAAAGTTATTGGCCCAATTAGGTTGAATAGTTCACCCCCTAAGGACATGAAAACCCAATTAGGGTGGTTGATACACGACCGATATTTTCTAAGGAATATGGGTAGAGATTGATCTCCATGGTACATATGACCCGATTAGAAAATAGTCCAAGACTAACATTCCTATAGGAATTATCTCTATAGCCCATGGAATGGATTTCAACATCTGGGAGGACTGACAGTATTTTAAGATGTAGGTTCAGATTAGAAGAATGGTCCTTGTAGCCCATTGTGGGGCATTCAACATCTGTTGGGAAAACTATTCTTCTAGGACATATGTCTGGATTAGAAGAATGGTCACTACATCACTCTCTTGAGTGGTTGAATTGTGAGAGACACTCTAATGAGTGCATTGAGTTCAACACATGACTTATTTAGCATCATACCCGATTACTCATATGGAGTATGGCCTCTAGAGATGATGCAAACAATGATGTATGTTGATGCCAAGATTCTATCAGATGATACTGATAGTGATGGTGATGCTCGTGAATTGATTTGTGTGATCATGAGATAGCCTGTGTGTCTATGGCGTGTTGAAATATTGTAACTGCAAAGAGTATTATATTTATTATTGAGTCATTATTCATTAGATCAATCCCCTTTTATGGATTTATCATGTCAGACATTGTAATTGACCAAATCCCCTTTTGTGGATTGGTCAAACCGTAATTGTATTATGCAAATTAAGAAGTCACCCCCCAGGCCTAATTAAAGTGGTTTTAACCAATAAGAATATAATTCGTCCCTTCCCAGTGAAGAGACACCTTTCCAATGCCTTATAGCTTGTATAAATAAAGGAAGCCAATGCCTCATTTGTTCACTCACTCAACTCACTCATCTAGTGCGCAAGTTTGAAGGAAGTTGCAATTGCTAGTTGCCGAAAGAAGGAAGATAGAGAGGCACATTGCTCAATGGAGGATATTCTCTACTGTTTGGTTTATTGTCTTGGCATTGTATTGGCTATCTATATTAAGTAATTTTTTGCTGGGTTTTCTTCCCCATGAGGGTTTCCCAGGATAAATGTTGTGTATCTTGTGATTGTCTTTCTATCAGTGATCCTATCTATGATATGGTTATCTAGTAAATTGAAAAGAAACCTAATAATATCTAAAAACTTAACATGGTTTTAGAGCTAAGCTAAAGAGAGCATCTATCATTGGATAAAGAAAAACGTCATTGTTGTTGTACAAGAAAATTAGGGATTTTTATTGAAGAGGAATTTCAGCCTAAAACTCATCAAGGAAGTGCACCCTAGCCTAGGGAACTCTTTGGCACATTCAATGCACTTTTTCAGTGGATAGAAATCCCAGAAAGTGAAACCCTATTTTTCACTGGTACCAAAAAACCAGAAGTACCAGAAAACTAGAATTACCAAAAAAACCAGAAGTACAAAAAAAACCAGAAGTACCAGAAAACCAGGAAATGAGAACCAATACCAGAAGTACCAGTCCATAATTCCGTTGGTCAAGTTTGAAGGGGTTAAATTTGGATTTTCAAAAATTCGATTGCACCAGCTTACTCACCTCAGCTCAACGCTTCTAGCCCTTGGATCAGAATTTCAAAATTTTAAATTTGAAAAATTAGGGTTTCCTCATAAAACCCTAAGTTACAATTGCAGTTTCAGAATCAGTGGAAATATCAATTGTAGTTGTAGTATCAGTTGAAGTATTAGCTGTAGTACCAGTTGTAGTCACCCTTGAAGTTTTTAAGAGTTTGTAATTATTACCGTTGCTACCAGATGGTGCCACTACTTGCAAATACTATCAGAGGTATGTATTCACATATGTTTAAACTGTTAAACTTTAAAGTGTATTTTCAGGAGAAGGGATCTCTTACCATAGATCCAGAAGGATCTCAAGATCCAACACATTCAGAGGAATAATGCAACCTAGGTTTGATTATTCTGATATGCATCTATTTGATATGACATTATTTTGATCTAGTTTGCATGCTGAAGCTATGACCATCATAATAACCTTTGGTCAAAATTAAAGTCAAAGTATTAGATGGATTAAATTTGAGATCATAGATTTTATTCTCTAACCAAACTTTCTGTCAAGATAACATATTGTCTTAGTACAAAAGATAGGTTGAAGAAAGTACTTGTCATATTGAGTGAAGGAGACTTGGAAGAAAAACAACACACTCATTCTTGAGGACAAGACTCCAAGTTCTAGGTTTGATTAATTAAGTTGATAAGAATCAAAGTTGCACATGAAAAAGTTGATAACTACCCCATTACATGTAAACACTATAGTTGAGGTAGAAGTCTTTGAAAAGTATTATACTTGGTAGCATGTGAGCATATCGAGATAAATTATTAATGTAATCAGTTACCAGATAGAACTAACATCTCCTCTAGGAGAAACTTCTTGTGTTGATTCCAGGTTACCTTGGATGAATGTTTGATCACAACACTAGAAGAGTGTTGATCTCATTTCATATTGTATCTCTTACTCTTTATCTTTGTTTCAGACAGGTCACAAGTGATATCTCTAAAGGAGCTAATGTGATGATTATTCATGCTATTGTTTTATTTACTATTATCAAAATAGTATTATTCTTTCTTGTTGTTTTGTTGACCTTGTTTCAGGTCACAGGTAATAATCCCGAGGAAGCTATAGTGAAGGTTGCGGAAGGAAACAAATTAGATGAGACATGAAGCAGACTATGTACATGACTTTATACATTCATGTACCAAATAAGATGAAGAAGAAGCTATATTTTGAAATCCAAAGTATCTCATATGGAGATTGATTGTAAGGAGTAGAAGGATATAAATATCACCGAACATTAGAACAAGAACACATAGTAGACTTGTTCAAAGGATAATGAAGCCACCTTGACGGGAAGAAGAACTCATTTGAATTCTGACTCAACTTTTCATATTTAGACTTGGTATTCAACTCCAAGTATATCCTATAAGAGATGATGAAGTCGTTGTAGACTCAGAAGAAATCGAGAGTAATCCTAATCTCAGAAAGGATCAGATGAAGAGACAACTTCCAGGATTCAGAGGCATATGCCATGAGAAGACTAGATCGTAGCTTCAGAAACTTCTAGGAGATATGTAATCTCCTGGGAATATTCCCTTGTTTCAGTAACAGAGAAGGAAGCCAGTCATAAAGACTAAGATATGGATTCTTCCATGAGACTAGAAGATAAGTTAATATTGACTTACAATATTGATCTAAACAAATCAAGCATGTTGCAGATGTACAAATCATGATGTGTGTCCATAGGATTCTCCCAGCAAGAGGGAGAATACTATGATGAGACCCTTACTCCAACAATTGAACAAATGGTTCCAATATTCATGAAGACAACCAAAACAACCATGATTCACATATAGTATGATGTGTAGGGGGAGAAATCCCCATATTTAAAATTGAGTGGTAGTTGGTGCATAACATTAATTGGGTCATGGAGACATGACTACGATAAAAGATAGAGTTACCTCCATGAAAGAAGAAGAGCTACCTTCAATATCATTTATTGAGCCACTCTCAGTTTTAGATGAAGTTGTTTTCATGATAGAATAAGAGGAGTTACTCACATATTTCAACAACCACAATGAGGATGAAGCAACCATTCTCATCCTCAGAGTAGTTGCAGGTCTAGAGTCCTAGTTCCAGAAGGAACATTTGCAAAAATAGGAGAGGACATACTCTCAAACAGTAAGGAAGATAGTGCCTTGCAGAAACCACATAGAGATAGAACATAATTGTGTAGATTGAGTTGCAACCAAGAAAGTGTACTAGGTTGGTACAAAGTGATGTGAAAATTTGATTTAAAGTTGAAGATAGAAAGATTCATGTATGCAAGATGAAGCAAGCTCCTAGAGCTTGGTATGGAAAAATCAACAGTTTCCTGACGAGCTTGGGCTTTACCAAGAGTAAAGTTGATTCTAACCTTTACCTCAAGGTTATGAATAATGAATGAATGATGTTACTACTATATGTAGATGATGTATTCTATACAAGATGAAGAAAATCTCATCACAAATTGTAGAATAATCTCGCTACAGAGTTTGATGAAAGACCTAATGCTTTATCTCTTAGATCTTGAATTTTGGCAGAAAACGAAGAAGATATTACTTAACCAAGGGAAGTATGTAGTTGAAGTGAAGAGGATTGACATGTTGAAATGTAAATCCATGTACACACCCATGGAAACAAAGTTTAAGCTACTAGTAGATACCTCGTCAGAATTGGTTGATGCTAATATGTAAAGACATATTATTGGTTCAGTGATGTATCTAACGAATACCGGGTCAGATATATGTTTTTCCTTGAGTTAGTATCTGGTAGAACCCAGACATGTTCACATTGTTGCTACAAAA
>ML853365.1:12344-23238 GCA_009831015.1 Picea engelmannii | reverse complement strand
CTTATTTATAAAGAATCACTAACTAAAAATAATTGCTACAAGTTTAAGTTAAGTAAAACAAAATATTGCCACGTTGCGCTTGATCTCTTTGTTCTCTGGAAATCATCTCATGGTTCTACTGTAGTGGATGAGTCTTCTCATATTCTGACCACTTGAAAAATAGATCCTTGCATGTGTTAGCATATGGGAATTTATGTCAATACATCGGGGCTGAAAGGATTTATTTCACTTCTACTACTCGTTCTCTATATTTGATTATTTTGGCACTCAAACGCTGGAGAACTACACAAGGCTTGATCGGATGTTCCATAAATTTTTGTATTTGACCCGATGTCATGCTCACCACCTGTGTGATCTCCACTGCCCATGTTGAGTCTTGTTATGCATGTCGCTTGACTATGTCATGCAGGTCAACAAAGTCTTCGGGTGAGACAAATTCTGGGAGGCCAATGCCTTGCATCTCCTGATTGATCTTTTACCATCCTTTTTCGCACTCAGCCCACTTCTTATGTATCTCCCACTGAGGTTCCTAGGCCATACTTACCCACTATTCGACCTCTTTCCTAATCCAAGAGATGTTGTTATCCCTTAGCACTCGAACACCATGCTCCTCTTCTTCTCGGCCCTTTTGCACTGTGTTGATGTAGTAAATTCTTTATACCACTTGATATGATTTTTCATACCATCTCTCCATGTCCTTGCAGGTTGTGAGCACCATCAGGGTATCTTCTTGGAAATCAGCTATACCTACAGTGAAAATATATCTCTCATTTGTGAACTTTGCATAAGCATCTTGGAAGTCACTCTTTAGAAACATCGTGGCCTATGTTGAGTCTTGATAGTATTTTTCCAAATGGCGTAGATGATCTAACTCCTTTAGTGCAGCATCCAATTCCTTTTAATCTTGCCTTGCTCGATCCAATGTGGAATCAATGATATCCATCCCTGCACCGATGATATCAGATGTCTTTGCGTGTTCTGTGCTGAGCAAATTCTCCTCCGTGGTGATGAGAATCGAGCTATCGAATGTGAGTCTTATTTTCTTGGTGGTCCTCCTCATGATAGCTTTCCTCTTCCTGTCATAAGTGATCACCTATATATCGACGACCTCATCAACAAGCTCAGGGATTTTTTGATCTCCCTAGGTTAGAGTGTTTCCCAAGCTCCATGTTGTGTGTATTTGTTCTAGGACTAGTTCATGTACTTATTTCATATGGCCTGATGGCTCGACCTTCGTTTGGTGTTCATCGGTTGGTGAGGTATTGGCCAAAATTGAAGAGTTAGTGATATGTTCAATACTTACTTGGTGATCGGTTGTTGAGGTGTCGATCTCTTGTTGTTTCACTTCCTCTTTTTGTCCACCTGATCCTAGCTCCTCCTTGGAGTTGTCTTTCGGGGTCCCTGATAAGTTGATAGACTCAATGTCTAAGACACTTTCATCCTCATGGTCGCCCTGCGAAGGGTTTTGAAATGATGCATCGGGACTTGGAGCATATGTTTTCTCAGATTCCTTCTCCTCTGTAATTGGTATCAAAGTTACCAGTGAGACCTCTGAAATCTCTTCATTGTCATAGATGGCTATTAGATCAAATTGGTGATTTGGCACACCTATTTCACCTGGTGTTCTTGGAATCTCATACTGGGTTGGAATGATCACCGGTGATCTAGTCTGTGGTGATGGAACTTTGCATTTTTCCAGACTGGTGATTTCCTCTAGTTGTATTGACTATGAGCCATTTAGCTCTTCTCTGATTGTGATTACATTGACCGGGGTGATCCTCGTCATTTCTATCAGTGGAATATTGTTCTCTAGATGGTCGATGACTCTTTGGGCTCCTTCTAGTAACAACAACCCTCTCCTTTGTGCCTTTGTGGTTTCTATTGCTCTGCTTTCTTCTCTAACCCTGAGAGATTCTTGAGCCAACTGCTCTATTGTTTCGACCTGCTCATACATGCTCATAGATTTGAACCTAGTCATGTTCAAGTTATATTTTCTCTGTAATACCTCCTCCCAGTCCTGGGCACATTCTGTAAAAATCTCATCTTCAAACTTGTCATGCATGTATGGCCAGCAGGAAGAGACTTGTGAAGCTTGTTGGAGGACTAGGCATTTAGGGTCATGCTTGCAGAACCAACATGTTAGGAACCTGTATTCCATCTGAATCAAACCCTCTTGTCTAGCTTAAGCTGTGTCCTTCACTATATAAAACCCCACATGGAAACTATAGCATATAAATGCTCATTTCTTCTCCTTAATCCAAGTGGCGTTATAGCCCTGCAGGATAGTCTGATAACATATTTCTCCTATGATGAGTCATTGTGGAATGTGAGCAAGGAGAAAATGTGGTGCTCGGGTGGCCCTGAACACCCTGATATAGGTTGTGTTAGCACTGAGAGTCACCCTCAGATTGTGGGAGGATAAGCCCAGTACCCATCAAAGTTTATGTTGGATGTTGGTTTTATATGAGTGGAGGTCAATGGAAAAAACTCAATATATGAATGATGTTCAACACGAAACTGGACAAGAAATGCACAAGGAAGTGAGGGCCACATTAACTTCAGTCATTGAATTGAGTTTAAGTGTGAGTAGAGGGAATCCTTAGTGAGAAAGGTGAACAAGACTACTATGAGCATTAGGCTTTCAAGCATCTCAGAGAAGAAAAACACAGACTCAAGATCACTCTTGAGCACAATCTTCAGACACTGAAATATGTCCAAACAACATGGTCACAACAACACAATGATCAAACCTACATCACAATGCAGTTACGACAACTCGACTGGATCCTCCATGCCCGAGCCTTTCATTCTAAAACGGATAAAGATAACAAGGGAGCTGACTAAAATGGGTCATGATAACACTGTAATCAAACCTACATTACAACAACATAACAACCCTCAACTGGATCCTCCATGTCCAAGTTTTTTAGCATAGTTTTTACAGAGAGATGAAAAGAAGTGGACTTGTATTAACATGAAAGTCTCAAATTTGATACATAACTAGAGATCGGTTATGGCATCAAAACATTACAAAATAGGGAGCTCTTCTCAACCAGTTGACGACCTTAACAAAATATAAAACTACCTATTTATACTCAGACCAGTCCACCACTACCATGAGTTTGACCTGGCTACTACATTCAAATCCTTTTGCCTGTGCTTTCTTCTGTCAGACTAAGTGTGCATCCCTCTGTCATACGCGAGCTCAGATCGACATGGGCCTGCAGAAAAATTCGTCCACAGGGGTACCTCGGGCTGACAACTCTATTTTCCACGGTCGACTCCTCCATACTTCTAATTACTGAGTGAGTCAAGGTTTCAACCACCTAACCTGCCTTCCATTAACTTATTTTCCTCGGAGACTCAACGAGACTTAAACCTCAGAAGGTGGCCACGTGATGCTCTAGGATAGGACACCATATAAACATGTGATTGTGGGGCTGCTCAAAAGTGGTTTGGGTTCATACTGATTTTGGGACCGCATTCCACCACATTTCGCCATGTATCACTTTCGCCTTACCATGGTTTCAATTGCGAGACCGCTCAAGAAAATCGCCTGAGCATGTTGTGTCCCCGCAATGAACTATGGTCATAGATCTGGTCCATGTTATCACTCTGTAATTTTCCCAAGGCTGTGGAGGCAATCATAGAGGCAACATCAAAACCACTTCGAGTCTTGGATCTAGCCCTCCAAGACTCAGAGAGGGATCTCTCTGTTTGATATAGATTTGTTTGAATAGATGTTAGGCTATCTATTGAGTTAAAAGTTTGTATTTTTTAAATGAATGGCTAGAACAGGAGAAAAGAGGTCCATTGGGTAATGGGGTCACAGCCTGAAGTACAATCAAAAACAAGTTCTACAGACAACCTTACAGGGAAAGGTAGGCACTCTTGTTGGATTCTTTGAATTTGATTTTGGATTTAGAGGAGAAAGGTGAGAGGACCAGGTAATAACATGGAAATCAAGAATCCTGAAATTAACCATTGAGAAGAAAACATTGACAATTATGTCAAAGCTAGAAACAGAGTGTATGTCTCAACAAATTTTGTTCTTTGAACTTATTTTCATAATTCAAAGTATGAATAACTTAAGAAATACAATGGAAAAAAATCACAGTGAATAATAAAAACATCACCACCAAAAATGACACATGAATCCTGTAGCTGCTATGACTGTATTATTGGATTGATGAAATACAGAAAGCTCTGTGAGCTTTGATACAAAGTTCAATCATGGTCCCTCCCATTATCGGGTGCCAGAATCAACAACCATTTTACATTAAGATCACATCAATAAATAGGGTATATCCCCCATCAAGTTTAGGAAGTCGGATTTAACCGCCTCGGCCAAAAATAGCAACAAATCCCCAAAAATCTTGAACTGTCCACCACGAAAGACAGGCTGAATTTCTGATAAAAAGCGATCCTCTCAGACATTTGTTTCTCTTTAATGTTGACACCTAGGGGAAAAATGAAGGATTTTATTGTAGATGAGTATGTTTCAGACAAAAACCTCTATTTTTTCGTCAAATTCGCCTCCATCTCGTCGGAACAGCTCCCGCAAAATCAGGGCTGAAACAGAAAGAACCATAAATCCGAAAAATGAGGTTGAAATATAGCTTTGATTATCCCATATGGTGGAACCTGTGAAAAAAATGAGAGAGGTTTTTGTTCTTCATCCCATTACTAAGAAAAAGGTCTCTCGGTTTTCCAAAATTCGTTTTCGTTTGCTTGGAATCCTTCCCAGAAACAAACTGATCAAAATGGAAAAAATGGCGGTTTTGAGTTTTTGGGGGAGGGCAGTTTTTTGGGGGAATGGTGGTATTTCAGACCCCCCTTGAGGTGGTAAGTGGTATTGGGAGGGGAGAGGGGAGGGTCTGAAATCACCTGGAGGTGACAAGTGTACCTCCCAATACCACTTTTCGAACCCCCCTGTTAAAGTTTGAAAAACACGGGGGGGGGTCCAGAATTTTTTATGTCCGTCGATTTATTTACCTTGGGATAAGTGCATAAGGTGCGCTTTATGTTTTGTTTTATTTGTTTTTGGATTTTTGTTTTATTTATTAGTTTTAACTCTTTTTTTATTAAGTGTTTTAATTTTGTTTTTTTGTTATGTATGGTATTTTGTTTTTATGTTTTAATTTATTTAATTTGTTTTAATATATGTTTTGTTTTATTTTAATATATGTATTACGTTTCTTTTTAATACATGTTTTTATTAATGTTTTATTTGTTTTTTATTTAATATATGTGTTTTTTTTTTAATATTTGATTTTATGTTTTATTATATTTAGTTTTTATTAGGTTTTGTTTTATTTATGTTTTATTAGTTTATTATTTAGTTTACGTTTTATATTATTTTTTTTAACTTACCTTTTATATATATATTTTTGTTATATGTTTTATTTAATTTCTATTTAATTTATATGTATTTTTTATTTTTTATTTTATATGTTTTAATATATATGTTTATTATATTTCATATGTTTTTATTAATGTTTTTTTAATTTGTATTTGTTTTATTTAATGTTTAATTAATAAAACCTAACCTTATTACTAATTTAACAATTAACTTAATTATTAATTAATCAATTAATTAATAATTAGTCTAACATATTTTGATTAAACTAACTATACTAATTTTATTACTAACATTATTAATCTATTGTTCTTTTTAGCCTAAGTTTGTTTATTCATGGATGGGTGGTGGGCGAGATGTAGCCAATGGGACAAATGGATGAGGGAGTGAGTGGCACAGAGGTGGATGAAGGATGCAGTAGGGTGATGAAGGATCGGGCAAAAATGGAATTAGGGGAAATGGAAACAACTGAGAGACCAACAAATCAATAACTTCATCAAGAGACCCACAAATGATATTTGAATCATCAGATCTCCTATAATTATAGGACCCTAACATAGGCTCCACCTGGGGATGGCATCTCTTTTAGGAGGTGTCAAGAACCACTGAACTCTGAACATGCAGATCGGTGCTTTATTCATTGGGTTGATCCCAAAATCTTTCTGCAACCTGTACCTATTTTGATCTTTCCACTGAAACCAAACCAAAATGAAACACTGTTGAAAAAGAGATGCTCGAAATGTTGAGCTTATTCACATTCTCCTACCTACCCTATACTACTAAAAATCATGCTAAATCAAATAATACAAAAATGCCAATGAAGACAATCAAGTAGCTGCTGAGACCAGAGGACTGCTTGACTGCTTGTTAGCACAGTAAAAAACGTAGCTTGACCATTTGCCCATAGATTCAAAGCTACAAAGTGTAAAGGTCACTGCTGAAAACATGATTGATCTTTACAACAGAGACCTCGACAATCTTGAAGAACAAAAGTAATGCCAGAGATAGATCGGGGCTCTGCAATGAAAAATTTCTCCATATAGGTGACTATAGGATCAAGGTAGAAATGACTTGTTCCTTGATTTTTAGATTCAGCCAAGTGAGTAACATGTTCTGGCATTATATCTATGTTATTTTCATCCTCATGCAATGGATGATATGGCTGCAACTTTTCTGATGGGTTTTGAAATGATGCTTTTGTTGAACACACCACTATAGCTAACTGTCTGATCATATCCATATCATAACAGTTTCTGAAATCATTGGGAGTAAATGAAAATTGACTTTGAGAACACACATTATCTAGAATATCAGCTATAGGGTCATAAAATGCTTTAGATAATGGTGGCATTGGCTCTACTGGTACTTCATGGCTTACACTATGACTTTCACCTAGAATTTGACCAATATTCCCTCTCAAAATTTGAAATGAATTAAATCACAGAGGCAATGAATCAAGATGGATCAGCTCATCACCTGTTTCGGGCATCATGATTTCATCACCTGTTTCCGGCTTTGGAGGGGTTATCTCCTCTACCTTTCCGCATGCAACCTCGTGTTTATCCCCTGTGTTAGAGGGGGGTCCCGAATAACTTCCACGAAACTGGACTTAGACACTCCCTATCTCAGACTCCAATGTTTGGTTTTGAATGGCCTTGAAGAGTTTCCTCTCCAACCTAATCCAAGGCCCTAATCCTGAACTAGTTTGTGAACCCTACAAACATAAAAGTCTAGTAGATTTTAAAATTAGCGTTGCTTTTATGGATTTGTCTTACGTCAAGGGGTATGAGGTTGAAACTGATGATGTGTAAAAGACGAAAGCAAAAAATGAATGAAAAAGATGGAAACAAAAAACTTTTACGAAATGCAAAATTTCAACAACTTTTCACAAAGAAAGATTTTTTAATTTTTCTAAGATTTTGGACAACAAACTCAAAGGAATTTCGCTCGACTACGAACTACTTATGATCTAAGTGAACTGCAAAAAAATTACAAAATAAAAGACTTTTCCCTAGCTAATGATGCAGAAACACACTCTTCAACCAAAGAAGAAAATGAAAAGAGATTTTTTTTTTATTTACGTGATAGTCAAGCAAGAAAGGGAAAATATCGACAAGAAAAAAACCAAGAAAAACAATTATGGCTTAAAGCGCAGATCGCAAAGAATCAGATTAACGAATCACACAAAGGCAATTGGAAAAACAATGACTCACGCTTGTCTAAAAACCATAAAACAAAATTTGTTTTTATTATTTTTCTGTCAACTATTAACTGAGAAAAAGCAGGCTAAGGGTAAGATGAAGCCTAAGCTACCGACTGTTCAAACATAGATTCAAACACTTGTTGGCAGCCATTTCACATTTTTATCCTATCTTTATAAGCTACCTACACAAATGTTTTGGAACCCTTGATTCTCATTGCAATTTTTTGAATAAAACAACACTGTCATTTGCGCATTTGCACACCTGCCTTTTGCTCTCGTTTTCACGACTGCAAGCGTGAAAACTTTGATTTTGAAGTCACGTCAATGGAATTAAAATCGTCACTGGATTATTATGGTTACTCTTTTCTATGTGTTCATTGCATTTCCAATTCAATTATGGTCACACAGTTGGCAAGACACCAAAACCTTTACTCATTTGGCATTTTTTTGTTGTTAATATGATTTCATTTTTATGAGACTGTGATGATATTCTAATCATTGTGATTGAGTCCTTGATTCAATGGTGGTTTGATGTTCTATTGCTTTTGATCGAATTCAATGGTTTCTAACAACGCATTAACATGGTGATTAGACCTTTAATTCAATGGTTTCATACAAAGCATACAATTTATTATCGAATTCTTGGTGCTATATTCGAAACATTGTTTTGATTTTAAAACCATGCAAACACTATTGCTTGTGCAAATATTTGGGTCGACTTACCATAGTTTTCATTAATTGTTTGAATGACATTTCTTTTAACACATTACAATAGTGATTTGAATCACCATATGCGCCGTCGATTGTACATTTGGATATGACTATTTTGCATGGGTTGATTTCGTTCCACCACCCTCGCACACTTAGGCATTAATGCCCGCTTTCTATCATGGGTTAGCTCTGTTCGTTTTCGGGGAAGCCTGTGAGCTATCGGTCCTGCGTATACCCTGACCAAACCCTTGTCCGAAACCCTGCTCACTGTGTGTTATGTTCTATGGCACCTGTGGTGTGCATAGAACCTAATGGCAGCCAAACACTCCTGCTATTTGACTGCTCGTGAGGATTTGGAAATTAGTGGTTGGTTAGTTTTTATCCAGAGATTTGAGGGTTTCAACCTTTCGCTAGACCAACAGTTCTCCCTCACGTTTGACGGATTCAAGGCTAAGGTCGAAGATATCCAACTCGAGCTAAATGAGGAATTCCTCAGCTCGACTACAGGCTTACGAGCCACAGGGCAGAGGTGGTTTAAGAACTCCAAAGTGGACGAGGTGTCGTGGCCTCTCCTATTCACATCAAGAAATATTGTTAGTTGTGACAGAGGTATGCCTATCATTTCCCTCAAAACAGGTGGCATGATCTATTGGCAATTGTTAAGCAGTTTGTGACTTGCGAAGGTCGTTATGGTTTGGTATTTCTGTATCATCTTCAGTTATTGATGAATTTTATAGACTACCCTCTGAACATGCCGCACTATCTCCTATGAAGTCTGTACAATATGTCCAAATGATTTAAGCGTGAGAAGGCTGATAGCAGCCTTTTCCATCACTGCTTGATCAAAATCATTGTCATCCACCATTTGAACCTTAGTGGTGATTGTTGGCAAGCCTTTCTATCAAGGAATGGCTTTGCCACTCCCGAGTCTGTCAAAGTGGACAAGGTTGTGGTCAATGAAACCCTGGTTGTGTCTACCGTGCCACCTCCTACCCTTCTACCCCCTGTCAAACCCTCGAATTGCCCCAACCTTGACCTACCCGATACTCTGGCTGACCCGTGTGCTAAATACAATACTAAGGCCATCAAGAGGCATGTAAGGAAGAAAGGAAAAGGTGATACTGGTGTCAACAGTGAGGGAAAGAAAAATGCACGGTGGATATCGAGATGTGCTCGGAACAAGCCCAAATAGAGCACTGATCAAAAGCCTATCATCTTGAGCAAGGATTCAGACTCTGAGATTGAACGTTTCCTAGCCAACGAATACCCTTACTCTCATGGCCTATGCTCTATGGAACCCTATGACTATGTTTCCAACTTACCTCTGTGCCTCAAGAACGACCCTAAATTCCCGGGAATTAAGCTTCACAGTGACACCCCTGGTAACTTGAAATAACCCTCGCCTGTAATGCCAAGGCCCGATCAATCACTGTGTACTCAATGAAATTCATGGCTTGAACGTTACTACATGGATGTTCCCTCATTGCAATCTAAGATTAAATCATTAGAGGAACAAGTTACTATGTTGTCAAAGGAGAACGACAGGCTACAAGCAAACGAGAAGATGCAAAAGACCACCGGTTCAATTGTATTCAGAAATGTTGAGGCAGCAACGGCCTTTGTCAATTCAAAGTTATCCTGATCAAATCATTTTCCTACTGTCCAGGTATGCATTTCAACATCGATCTTGTTTTATGAGTTGGTTTGAATTAGTATGACTGATTGGGTTTTCTTTCGATTAGTCCTGTTTGTTTGTTTAGATTCAAAACAATTCTGTACGTTTGAATTAGCATAGTAGTTTATATATGCGTTGAATTCAAAGTTTGGTTTGATATAGTTCTGTTAATTTTAAATTAAAGAGCGATTCTGTTAGTTTTGTTACGATTCAACAACGATTTTGTTAAGTTCTGAATCGACATAAACTATTGCGTTTGTATTGAATATGAAAGATTTGCTTGATCAGTTATAGTCTTTTTTGGATTGAAATTGATTCATGAAAATGATTTCGTTGGTTTTTAGTTGTCAAAAAGATTCTACCTGTTTCGAATTGATAATGAAAAGTTGTTTCACAGATTGCATATATCCCTGTCACCGTTCGGTTAATTGACCACGATTTCGTTTGTTTCAATTTGCATACAAGTTTTGGTTTGTTGTGGTATGAATGATTCACTTTGTTTGGAATTAGTAATTAAAGATTTGGTTTAATAGGTCAAATATATTTTTGTTATCGTTTGATTGATTTAAAACGGTTTTGTTTGCAAATAAGACCAGCTACAGAATCATGAGATTCTGTAGCTAGTCTTAAAATTTAGATTTTTGTTAATTTTACCAATAAAATATTATCTAAACTTCTTTATTCTTGTCCACCTACAGGTACCTACGAATTTCAATGGCAAATTGGACATGCTGTGGTAGTTTAGAAAGATGCTTTTGTGATATAGTTTTGTTTTAGGTTGTTAGCTTAAGTTAGAAATAGGGACTTCAGAGATTGTTACCAGATTTTTTGTAAACTGATTTTGATAATTCCTATAGGGATGTTTTACCCTGTGGCCTTTATATACTCATTAATTTTTGTAATGAACCCATCACTGTTGGGAGAAGAAAGACTTTGGACTTATGAG
>ML853363.1:36532-49119 GCA_009831015.1 Picea engelmannii | reverse complement strand
GACACATTGGATAGCTGCCAAACACGTATTAAGATACCTACATGGCACTATTGGCTATGGCTTTGTTATCGCACAGTTTGCAGCTAGGAGAAGATGGAAGGCCAAACTGGCGTAACAGGAACCTATCCCACCCAATGTCACCATAATGGGGAGGTTCTTTTTCTTTAGGGAGGTTAGGCCCGGGGGAGACGTCCCCGGTGACTTGTGGTTTTGAAGAGGCAAAGGCTAAAAGGACAAAGATAAGGTTTCCCCCTTCACAAGTCACCACCAAAACAAATAGTCTCGGCTAAATAGCCAATAATAAAGTATATCCCCAATGGAGAACACCTGCCTGGAACAAAGCAACAACAACTGATATATGCAAGCTATATTTCAATGGGTTAGTACTTCATAAGACTATTTGATGAATATATATAAGCAATTAGCAATAAATGTTGACAAAGTCAATGTTTATCAATAACAATGAAAAGATATAACACTTCACCAATAAATATTGGAACAATGTGGCATTCAAGGTAACCAATCAAAACTTTATTCAATTAATGCCTAAAACCACCATTCAATTGCTCATAAAACAAGGTGTTGTTGCATTAAAGATGAAATAACCAATGATGATGTCAACAACTTAGGGTTTGTAGTTAGCTCCTAGACTAGGGTTAGTAGTTAGGGTTTGTTTCAAAAGGTTTTGAGAGTTGTTTGTGATCAAATTCAGTTCAACGCAAGGGGTCTTCTAGATTAGTGCCTTAAAGGGTAAAATGGAGTCAACTTAGTAAAGGACACAAAAGTTGAAAGGAAGCAAGGGGCAAAAACGACTAGCTCATTAATGAAGCACAACATCAAGACAAGAGAACTTAATGAGGGAGAGTGTTGCTACAACAAGGCTCTTTCATCAAACCCTAAAAGAAAAATGGCTCAAAGTGTAGATAACCTAGGCCTGGGACGTCTTCTTCCTCTTGAGCTCCAAATGGTACGGCTAGCATAAGGGAGGAAGGAAAAGGAGTGTAGCTACGGCTAGGCTCTCTTTTTTCTTCTTCAATGGCTGAAAATTTCTCTATCAGGGGACATGAGACAAGAACCTACTTGTGTGCTTGTCACCTAGGGTTTTGATTCAACAAATTACAAACATATGCAAGAAAATAAGACTACAACCATTCATTGAAGAAGTTTTGCAGAAAAATACTTACAATTCATCAAGAAATAACCATGCAAACCCTAGTTGTAACACCTTCCTTCAAGAGAAACACCATGAAATGCCAAAAATATCTTCCTTCAACAAGTGTGCCTCACTAAATCAGCCAAATACCCAAGATAGGGTGCAAATTTCAAGCCTCCTTATGGATTGAATGAGTGATGATGACAATATGAAGGTGAAAATCCTTCATTTATACCATTCCATGACCTAATTTTACATTTTAGGTCATGTAAAAGGCCGACAAGGCCAAAATACCAAAATCATACTGTTTTACATTAAATTTTCAAATTAAAACCCTAATTGAGTTGTAAGGAGATAAGAAGCCCCTCTAAGGGGGACGTTAGCCCCTTCTAGGTCAAATGGGGCATCCTGGAGCAAAATGTTAGCCCTCCTTGGGCTTCTCCAACCTGCCACATGTGCCACTGTTGCCCAGTCTACCTCCCAAGACATCCAATAAGCTGGATGACATCATGGTCATCAAGGGTGACGTCCCAGGCCTTCCAGGGCCAACGTTTCCCTGAAAAGTGCTCAACCCCCCTAGGTCAAGCTGTGTCGGGGTGCCTCTGGTGGAATGTTCTCTTCTTCTCTGGTGCAAAGCCACTAATCCATCTTTGTCTCGTCTTTTCCCCATGGTGGTGTCTCAACATCCATATGATGGGCTCTTCAGCCCCATGGAGGTCCGAACTGATCATCTCCCCATGTGTACCGGTCCAAATGGTACCTGTTCATTGGGCATGGTCCTGCACATCAAAAGCTATGCCCTCCATGGGCTCATTAGTCACAAGGATCATAGCAATGTTAATCACATCTCATCAATCAATATTATCAAACACGTGCATAAAACCCTAATAAATCGTTAACAACTCAAAGACATTACACAATCCTACAATACAAGTCTAAAGAAAATGACAAGGCATCCTATTGGGCTAGTGTTCACTGGAAAAGGAAAGTTCCCGGGAAAGACCTCATCCAAGCCATGTAAGTGGGTGATGTGGTCAGGGGATGTCCAAGCATGTGGGTGCAGTGAGGGTCAAGGATGCAAAATCTTATCTATGGGTTCCTTTGTAGAAGGCGAGTTGTCTCTGTCATGGATGCATTTTTTTCCAAGCCCATTCTTGCCTTTATTTTTTTTATTCTTTTTATTCTTTTATTTGATTTTTGTTCAAGATCTAATCAGGGGACACTGCCTTGGTGTGGTGACCAGAGCTAACAGTGTTACCCACAAGTACTTTCGCAGAAATGAGAAGGTTGGCTTGCGATGAGACCCCCTTTCCCTTGGCCATGAAATCAAGAGTCACTTCTCTGGCGTGGTAACCAGCTGGTGGCACTATCATACTGCTAGATACCCATGAACCTAATAGGCTGGCTTGTGATGAGACCCCCTATCCTCTGGTTAGATCTTGTTTTATTATTATTTTGTGTCCCTCTTGTTTCTCGCTGAGAAGCCTTTTATTGCTTTCTCGGGGATCCCTGGGTGAAGCATCTCGAGGTTTATTCTTTGGCTTTTATCTTTTACTATCTTGCTTTTACCTTCTAGGCCTTTAGCCTCTTCTTCCCATGAGGTAAGGTGCAGTCTTGAAAATAGGTCAACCTAATGCCCGGACAAGTGGAATGGGATAAATGAGCGGGAATCAAGATGGAAAAGTGGTGTAGTGGTGGGAGCGGACGATGGATTTTCAGAAATCCCCCCCATTGGCAAACCAAAACCTACAGACAAAGGCTTACAAGAACCCCCTGTCAATCAACCCAAACATGGTCAAGTGAGAAAGTGTAAGATCCAAGCAGTCGTTAGAAATAAAAGGAATCCAATGCACATATTCAAAGGTTGTGATTGATCAAAGTGACACATACCATGATGCCTGGACTAATTACCTCATGGAGCAAGAACCCTCTCTGACACATGACCAAGCCGATGGTGATGGATGCTGGTGCTGCTGACAAGATAAAGATGCTTGAAGAAGAAAAGGGTCGGCCCTCCAGGGCCATGCTAAAGTCCATCCTACTCTCGGTACTCCATGTCTAGGACCTGTGGACCTCGAGACATGATCCCCTAGTTATCCCTGAAAATGGGGGATAACATCTGGCTCCAACTCGGGGACATGTGCTCACCGTAGAGTGCATGAGAACCTCAACATCTCTGGCATAACTTGCTGACCTGCTTAATCTCGATAAAAGTATTAGTAGCAAAAACGGGGTGGTAATGCCACCCCAACATAGATATATATGTATGCTGAAATAAAATAATCAATAATGTAAAGCAAAACACTTACTTGTTCTTACCTGTTGGCTGGATGTTGGGTGTAATCAAACAACCAGTGTAGCCAATCCAACAACGTTCCACGATACCTTCCTTTGTGCTTCATCATAAACCAAAATAGTGATAAGTCAAGCACAAAAATAATATAGGTTAGAACATGTATCATATCATCGGAGATATGATACAAGTCAAGCCAAGTCAAGCCCTTAGGAGAGTACTCAATCCATCTCAGAAATGGATCGTGAAAAGTCAAAGGTTCAAAAGACCGACTCGAGGAATCTGAATTCTGGCTACCTTGGATGTTTTCACAACTTGAGGCCTGAGAAGGGATTAGCAAAAACTGAAAGGATAACTGACCATTTCTCAAGGGGAGGCTGGAAAACTGCAATAATAAGCTTCTTCTTGAGGTACTCAACTTTCCCCTAAAATCCAGGATGAGGTTTTGTTTTACAAGAGACTTGGGATAAGGGACATATTTCCAAACCATACCTTCAGTGACATAGCGAGCTAAAGTGATCAAAAGGAGGTGGAAAATCTTATCACAAGTATCCTGCTTCAGGGAAGTAACTTCCTCATTTTTATCAAGATCTGAGCATAATGATGGTTGATAATTTTCTTCATAGAATAAATCCAAGTGCTCAAAAGAACAGTCATCAAAGTCCTCAAGGTATGACCGAAAATTATTAGTAGAGCATAGTACCAAGTCATCCTTGGGTGTATGAATAATCATGTCATGTTCTTGTTGCCAAATGTTAAACTTTTTATCAACTTCAAGTAAATGAAACTTTTGAAAATGACCTTCAATGTCGTAAATAGGATCCCCATCATATCCAATCACATCCCATTTACGTTTCCCGACATGTAGGAACTCATTAATATTATCAACAAAGTCATCATTTTCATCATAACATGACAGTTTTAGAAAATCCAAAGCTTCTTCACTTTCCGCATCATAAGATAGAGAATCATTAAAATTTTCAAAAGGGAAATAACTCACTTTGCTCACATCTTCCTATGCAGGAACTTCAAGTACTCAGATGTCTTCATCAAATGGAAGACTTGCCCCTACATCTTCTAGTTTGTTCGAAGGCTGCATTTCTACTTTACTGTTTGAGTCATAGAATAAGGTATCATAAAAAAATTCGAAAGGAAAATAACTTACCTCATCTTCTTCATTTTTTGCAGGAGGAAAAGGATCTTGGAGAGCTTCATTGGATGGAGGAGCGGTTACTGGTGCTTCATCCTCATAATTCACTTCTCTAGTTATATCTTCATTGCATTCCATTGAATTATGGGAGAGGTCTTGCTCCTCTTCAAGGGGTTGACAACATTCTTCATAAACCTCGTCTTTTATATCAGAGGATTCTTGGTATTGATCATGATACGCTCTCCTGAGATCTTCTACAATCTCAGTGGTGAATCCTTTGTCATCTAAGGCTACCATGAGGTTTTGAAGGACATCTTCATACGTTTGGCAATGTGGCTTGGTAAAGTCTATAAACCTACTGATGAGGTGTATGAAAGATGATATACCCCTGTCTTTGTAACAACCCTTAAACCAATCTTGTAAGTAGGAGGGTAGAGTGAGTAAGAATAATTTTATAAGAGCATCCTCTCCTCCCAACTTTATCTCGCTCAAATACTCCAAAAAATTTACGACGTGAGGAGTTGGGAGGCCCAAAAATGTTGGAGAGTTGTTTAGCCATTTTGTATCAAAGTGATTTGGGTATCCTTGAAAACTTTTGAAATCAATACTCGGATACATTTGTTCCCAATGTGCCATGATCCCATAACTTGGAAATATCACAGATTTGAGAGTAAGGTGGTACCCTGGAAAATATTAGTGGAGTCGCCAGATAATTTGCCTGAAACTATCAAAGAAAGGGAAAACACCTTAATGGAGTCGCCAGGTAAGCTTGTAAGAATAAGACTCTCTGAGGCAAGGCTTACCGAAAAGTGTCGTCTGAGGAGAATTGACTCAGTGTTCCCCGGTAACGGTGCCAAAATGTTATCGCACAGTTTGTAGCTAGGAGAAGAGGCTATAAGATGGAAGGCCAAACCGGCGTAACAGGAACCTATCCCACCCAATGTCACCATGATGGGGATGTTCTTTCTCTTTAGGGAGGTTAGGCCCAGTGGAGACGTCTCCGGTGACCTGTGGTTTTGAAGAGGCAAAGGCTAAAAGGATAGATATTATTTCCCCCTTCATAAGTCACCACCAAAATAGATAGTCCCGGCTAAACATCCAATAATAAAGTATATCCCCAATGAAGAACATCTGCCTGGAACAAAGCAACAACAATTGATATATGCAAGCTATATTTCAATGGGTTAGTACTTCATAAGACTATTTGATGAATATATATAAGCAATTAGCAATAAATGTTGACGAAGTCAAAGTTTATCAATAGCAATGAAAAGATATAACACTTCACCAATAAATATTGGAACAATGTGGCATTCAAGGTAACCAATCAAAAATTTATTCAATTACCGACATGATTAATCCTCAATGGGGATTAATCCAATAACAATAATAATAATAATGACATGATTAATCCACAATGGGGATTTAATCCAATAACAAAATAAGAATAAGAATGCTCTTCGCAGTTACATTATTTCAACAAATGAAATCTTCTTTCCATCGAAACGACCCAGAGAATTCTATTAATGTAGCTCTGGTGGCAGGAAAAGCATATCCAGCCAGGCCAGCTAAGCCAATGCACTGAACTGGATATTTTTCACTTGACTTTCCAAAAGGATGGGAGAAGAGTTTGTTTTCGTTTGAACAAGCAATATTCAATGTGAAAGAATGTGCATCCGACAGGATCAAAAGGAAGTTGATGAGCTTGTTATGCCCATTGACAACAGTAGATACAAAGGAGTTAGATGACCATCTTTTGAAGCTGATAGGTGATGCCTACCTCAAAATGCTTATTACTTTAGAAGTGCTTGGGTGGCAACCAAATTTGTGGGATGGTGCCACTAAAACTGGATGATTTACTTGGTAGTCCTGAATTCAAAAAACATTTTGGGGGAAGCAGAAAAAATGAACAGACTTATTCATCACCTTCTTCTAGTAGCACGGACGAAGTGGATGGTGAGACGTTGAAGGCAGTTGTAGGAGTTATGGTTCTGAGCTTTGATGAGGCAGAAAGTGAACAACGGTAAATTTGATTTTGAGCTGGCAAAGCTGTCTCAAATGAAACTCCATGCTTATTAGGCACAGAGGGTCTCTAAATATCGAGTCTATGAAGACCTAAAAAATTTAGTACTATGTTTAGTCTAGGTACTATATACATGTATTGCAATTTTTAGGAGGATTTTCGAAGTAGAAATGTTGAATGATAATCTAATGATATAATACTTTGATCAATGGACACATTACTGTGAAGCTAATTTTAGTAATAGTAATAGATCCCAAAGAGGGTAGGTTAGAATCTAATAACGAGGAATCCATGCTAATATTTGTAGAATCACAATTCAAGGCTCAAGCAGGATATCCATTATACAAAAGGAAGGTTTCAAGACTCCCAAGTCTTCTGGTCAGTTTTGGACATCAGTGGACCTCTAGCAGGATTTAATGCAAGTTACACCTTTGTCATTAAAGAGTATCATTACATATAAAGAGCTGTCAGCATTTAGATCTGTAAATTGCAGTTACAGATATGAAAATCAATTCAGATTCTGAGTTTGATTAATCAATTCTCAGGCATGTTACCAAGGAGAAAGGACACTGGCACTATTAATTGTTGGTATGCTTCTTTGAGATTTAGGTCTATTTCCCATAGAATGTAAGATAATCCCAAGATAGGACATTGTCACTATTATTAATTGTTGGTATACTTCTTTGAGAGTTAGGTTTTTTTTTGGTTTTTTGAAATGTTGGAGGAATCAGTAACTAGGGTCCATGTGCTTTCATGTTGCCTCTTCCCCTTACATGGCACATAAGGTAAGCTGAGGTTTTGAACTAGTGACCTCACATAATGCAGTGCCTTAACAGTGCACACCATCACTGACTGTTCTACACCCTGGGGGCTCTTTGAGAATTAGATTCATTGCCCATAGAATGTAAGATAATCCCAATTATAAATAGTCAAACTCCAATGGTAATCCATTGCTTCGACCTCTTAACATGTTTCTAATATGATTCTTCACATTAATGATTAGCAGTATATTAATAGGAAAAACTGCATACCCGTTGAAGTTAAACCTTTTCTTAGCACCAAGATTGGTTTAGATATAGCCTTCAAGCGAATTAGTGCACGCCCATATGCACTCCAATAACTGCATTCAGAATTGCTTATATTAAATTACAAAGATTGAAATGCACTTAGAATTGCTTATAATAAATTACAAATATTGAAACTAGATAACTGATAAACTTAACACAAGGTTAGCATCAATGAGCATGTGCAAATATATTCACATTCATAAACCCTGTGGCCATAATAAATGATAATACTTTTCAACATAAAAATTTCAATTATTTTGAAACCAGTGGAATGGGATTTTTGGAAAATTACTCAGATTGAAACTAGATAACTGATAAACTTATGCTCACGAAGAAAGCATAAGGTTAGCACTGATTAGCATGTGTAGATATACCCACATTCATAAACCTTGTGACTATAACAAATGATAATATTTTTCAATATTAGTATATTAATTCTTTTGAGATTAATGAAATGGCAGACAGGAATAGGAGGAATTTGTGAAACATAACACTTATAATCAAATTTGATAATCAAAGTGCACTAAAGAAGCTATGTCATCAAACAAAGGATCAAATACTAGAATTGGTGTCTATCGAGTTTGGTCTTTATTTCAAACTTTAGATTTCAGTGACAAATCATTAAGTCAAACTTTCTGGTCTTTACTTCAAACTTTAGACTTCGGTGACAAATCATTAAGTCAACCTTTCAGCCCAACGAGTAGAGTCTCCACATGGTATGGACCACAATTGCTAACTCAAGGTTGACATGTGTGGGATAATTTTCTCATATCCTTTTAGCTTACGGGATTTGTAAGAAATAACCTTGTTGTCCTAGTTGAGCACTTTGTCTAACCCTTCTATGTTGACATCAGTGCACAACACAAACTCCTTATCAGGATCTAGAAAGGTTAGGATTGGGAAAAAGTGAGATTTTCTTTTAAGGGTTTGAAATATTTTTCACATTTGTTGCTCCCATTCAAACTCCGTAGTTTTCTTATACAAAGAAGTGAAAGGGTTGGCTACAATGGAAAAACTCTTAATGAATATCATATAATACCTACCAATGCCCATAAACCCTCTAACTCCTATCACATCATCAGGGAATTAGACATTCCATGATTGCTTCAATCTTATCATGGTCTACAGGGAGTACCTAAACTTAAATTACATTTCCCAAATAGTTTCTTTTCTTCTTATGATAGTTGCACGTTTCACATATAACTTTTGTTTTCTAAGTAATCGCATGACTATTCACAAGTGTTCCTAGTGTTCCTCCTTCAAATTGGAGTACATCGAAATATCATCAATGAATAGAATCACAAATATATCAAATTATTTCTTAGGAATATTGCTTATTAGGGCCATGGACATTGTTGGGCAATTAGTCAATCCAAAGGGAAGTGCCATGCATTAGTGGTGTCCATAATGTGTTCAAAATTCCTCTCATCCACTTTGATTTTGATTTGGTGATACCTTGACCTTAAGACTATTTTCGAGTATACCTTTGCTCCCTTTAGTTGATCAAACACATCATCAATACGAGCCAAAAGATATCAATTTGCAATTATGGCTTTCTTGAGTTGATGCTAATCAATGCAAAACCTCTAAGTACCATCCTTCTTCTTCATAAAAAAGATTAAAGCACCCAACTAAGATCCATTATGTTAAATAAACCCTTTAAAGGTAGACTCCAGCCCAATACTCCAAATAGCATAAAAATATATATTATAAAGAATAACTAATGCCAAGACTTGAGAATGATAAAAAATGAATAAATAGAAATATTAGTTTGAGGGGTCAACCTCCTTTATATCTTATATTTACAAAGAATTCTAAAACTATATCTTCCTGGTATATAAAGGAGTTAAAGGGTACAATTACAAGTAATGAGCCTAGTTGACCATAATGACAACAATAACAATGAAATAACCCAAGGTTTAGGGCTTAACATGCACTGCCCCTTCAAACAAGTGTTACCCCCAATGCTTGATTAGATGAGGACGTTTTTGTATGAAAAAATCATCTTCCAATGTAGCATCTTCTATTGGTAGGTTCTTCCATTTCATGAGGTACTCAATAATTGCTCGTTTAGTTGCTTCATTTATGTTTCAAGGATTGTTTTAGGTTCTAGTATAATTTTTCTCTCTTCATTGAACTCTGACAAAGTAGTCTGTTGACCGCCCATTTAGCAACGGTGGTCAACTCATGTGCCATGAAGATCCATCACCAGATGCAAATTTGTTGAAGACAATATTGGTTCTACTTGGGTATTTGATGCTCCAGCACAAAAATTTTGTAAATGAAATTTCCGCACCCCTGCGTGGGTTGATAATGTAATAAGTCTGCATGGATCATAGTTAGGTCAGGTACCTGGGGATGTTTTCATTGGGAGAGTTCCTTTCACCGAGGGTTTTTTATCCTCAGGTTGTCAACCGGGCTTTAGGGCCTGGCTGACTTCCCTTGAGTTTTTCCCTCCACACATGCAATAATTCCTCCAAAGTGGTGAAAAGCGTTCTAATGGTCTCATCCTTTGGTAGCTATTGTTTAGAAATGTTGTAAATGACCATTCCAGACAGTGTAGAAAGTTTCGCGGAATTTCGTCGAGTCTAGATAGGTTTTTTTTTAATTAATTAAATTTTTAATAATTTAATTAATTAATTTTTTTTGAGGTAATATTGTAAAAACTGGGTCTTTGGGCTTTTGATAGGGGTATTTGTGCTCAAAAGAAATGGAATAGCAGCCCCTACACCCATAGACCAAGTTTCAGCTCAGTCGGACGAAGTTTACTGTGTCTTTGTCCACTCAGAGTCAATGTCGGTCAAAACAACAATTTTAATTGCTAAGATGACATTATTAAAATGTCAAAACTATTGTAATTTTGAGTTAGTGAGTAAGTGCTAAGGTGGCAATGAGCAAGTTAGACCCTCCTAACCTACCCAAACCCATCCTAACCACTTTACAACTTAATTCAACCTCTTAACTCACCCCCTCACCTCTCTAGCTCACGCCCTAAGGGGAAAAACGTCCCCCCTCATCCCAAACCTAGACCCCTTGATACTTGGAGTGGGACCCTCTCACATGAGGTGTGCCCCTCCTAGACCCTCACAACACCCAAACCTAGACCCCTAACCCCCTAACCTAACTCTAAACCTCACGTCCCTCTCTAAATTTGCGCCCCCTTTGAGGGAGACACACTCTCCACTCACCCAAACCTAAAATACTTCACCCAAACCTCAACGTGGGCCCTCCTCTATCACCAAGTGCACCCTCCCTAACCTAACCACTCACTCTTGTGTGGTCCACATCCTTCCACCTCACTAATCCATAACCAAAACCCTAAGGAGGGCGCCCCACTCATTGAGATTTGCTCATTTGATGTGGATTTGACACTTGGAATTCATCCAAGTGCCTTCACTTTGCCTCTAGAGGTATAAAGAGAACCCCTCCTCACCTCTTTTCCTTACCATTCTTTGAGATAAAGTTATGCTACCGAATTTTTTCCATCTTCTTGCTCTTGCCATCTCACATTTCACTCATTGCTCTTGAAAGTCTTGTAGCAACTTGTTGCTACAAAACTCTCATATTTTTGGATTCAATAAACAAAAAGCTTTGGAGGATTTTGGACCAATATAGATTAGTCATGTTTGTCCATTGCACATGAGGTGACTTTGTTCCTTTACATCTTATGGGTTTCTAGCTAGTATCTTGAGCAAATTAGTTTGTTTGGGTAGATCATTAGACTCTAGAGCTGCTGATCTATGTATGTTGAGTAGTTAGGATTGTGTAATTAGTTCACTTTGCTATTCTATATCATCATACTATGCTGTTTTGAACTCACATTTTGTCTTAGTGTGCAAATTTGTCTCACAAGGGTTGCTTGGAAGAGGCTTTAGAGGAGTTTCCAGCCAAAGCTTGCACAAACTTTTGGCCTTTTGATTTGGATCTGATATATTGTTGTCATTTCATTCCATTTTCTGTAGTTAACATTCTCTTAGATAGGTCAAAATATCAATTTTTCAGTTAAGATTTTTATGCCAAAAATTTCTGTGTAAAAACAGAAATTTTTTGTAGCATTTTGGGTGTGTTTTGCAGCAAAAAGCTTGCTGTTTTTTGTAGGTTATTACCAGATCTAAGGGGAGATGCTGCTCAAATCAACTTAGAAGACTTCTCCAACATCCATTCTTGGTTGGGTAACTTTCTCTCAACTCTTCTCTTTGTAAATTTCACTTTTCTTCATTATTTCATTCATTTTTTGTGTAAATAATAACAAACTAACATTAGATAGTTGCCTACACCTTGGGGAGACGTCCCCAATATCGTAAGGCTAGGACAATTTGCTTTCATTTCAAAGTATTTCATTTATTCTTTGCTTCATTTAAATAATTGTTTAAGTTATCAATAACCCTCTTTGGCCAACAATGGTAGGCTTGCCTCCACCTTGGCCATTGTGAGTGGTTCCTCTCTTTCTAAGTTTTTCTTTCGTATCTAATAAGCTAATGTGCCGGCACATATGTGGAATGGTTCATGATTAATTGCTACATCTATTGCAACATTTCCTTTATGTCTTAATGTGTTGATGCTCTTTTAATTCACATCTTATAACACATTTTTATCAGCTTTTTCATTTCGGCCATACGCTAAAAAGTGCATTTTTAAGGGTCTAAAATACTTCTAAAAGAAACCCAACACACTAAAAGACCCACCCGCGGGTCATAATAACACTTAGACAACTTTTAGGGGCTTTATTCAGCCATCTCCACCATATAAAATGGGTTTGAGGAAAACAACGGAAGGAAGTGGCGGGGTACCGTCCCGTGATTCCGTAGGGGGGATCCTTTCCGGGAAGTACTCTTACTGTCAGGGCTGACCGTGGAAGCTAGGGTGGGCCTCGTTGCCTTACTATCTTGAGCACCCGGCAG
>ML853363.1:0-11853 GCA_009831015.1 Picea engelmannii | reverse complement strand
TCGCAAGAGGCCTGGTCAGTGTGGATCTAGTAATTAGTCTCACATTTACTTTCTTGTCATAAAATAAACAAATTCCCCTCAGCTCATAGTGTGGTTCCTGACCCTTCCAGTTGCAAGCTTGTCTCGATCTGCTGGGAGTAAGTTCATACATGCTGTGCTGGTCAGTGGTTGATAGTTTAATTAGGACAACCCCCAAATTAGTTAACTTGATGCGCGGGAAAACACCTTGAAGTGACCTGAGAAGTAAGGCGGGCCCTCTCGGGACCTGGCTTCATTTCAAGTTTGGTTATCTATTTAATTTGAATGAAGCTTGCATCTAACAATTGTCTCTCAGTATCCTTTTGATGCAAGTATATGCTTAGTTGAATATATATCATGGTGAATGTTTACTTCATGTTTATCAGTTTATGGTTGATGGTTTAAAGAATAATAAACTCCTAGATTTCATTTCTGTACTTAGCTTATTTTAAAAGCCTTAGTATATTTGTTAGGGACTACCCCCTTGGCTTCGCTAGGAGTTGGCCTAGACAGAGAAGATGAGGATTAGGTGACAACACCTTAAATCTCACTTGCCCCCAAGGACACACCAAGTGGATTGAATATTTCTTCCACGTCTCCCAGGTGTGTATAAGGCGGCAACATTTTTGGCATCGTTGCCGGGGATAAATCTTTCTATTCCCGGAACATGACTTGTTTTTCCTTGTTTTTACTTAGTTTTTTTATGCTTGTAGTTTATCAGAAATAGACTCAATCATTTGGCGACTCCACTTAATTCCAATTTAACTAGGTATTCTACAAGGATGAACTCAGAAGGCATTCTTAACTTCATTCTTGAACCTGAGAAGGTTTATCGAAGGTGGTTAGCTAAAGCCTCTTTTCGTAGAGTACTTAGTCATTTAGGAACTGAGTCCATTTGAGATAGACTGTACATTCCAAATTGTGACGACTTGAAGAGGTTCATTATGGATGAACTACATAAAAGACCATATACTGGTCACCCAGGATACCAGAAAATGATCACTGCCAGCTGGAAACAATTTTATTGGCCTGGATTGAAGAAAGACGTAGCCAAATATTTGGCCCAATGCATAGAATGCCAACAGGTTAAAGCAGAACATCGACACCCAACAGGACTACTACACCCTTTACCCATCCCAGAATGGAAATGGGAAACCATCTCCATGGATTTTATCACCGGATTGCCAACTTCAACCAAACAGAATGATGCCATTATGGTAGTGGTGGATAAACTGAGCAAGTTTGCTCATTTAATCCCTGTCAAATCAACCTGCAAGGTGATAGATATCACCCAAGTATTCATGAAAGAGGTATTCAGACTGCACGGTATGTCGAAAGAGATAGTGTCTGACAGAGACACAAAATTTACTTCCAATTTTTGGAAATCACTGATGGTTGGTTTAGAGACCAAATTGTTGTTTAACACCGCCTATCACCCTCAAACCGATGGATAGACAGAAATATTGAATCAAATATTAGAGGATATGTTAAGGATGCATGTAATGCATCAACCCAGGAAATGGGAAGACTACCTGCCATTGGCAGAATTCGCCTACAACAACAGCTACCAAGCATCCTTAAAGATGAGTCCCTTCGAGGTCCTTTATGGTAGGCCGTGTAATACTCCAGTCAGCTGGAGTAATCCTGTAAATAAGATTTCTTTTGGACTCGACATGTTGAAAGAAATGGAACAACAAGTGACTCAGATAAAACAAAATCTAAAGGTCGCTCAGAACTGACAGCAAAGTTATGCGGACCAAAAGAGAACTCCAAGAGAGTTCAAAATGGGAGCTTGTGCCAAGTTGACACCCCGGTATTGTGGACCCTTTAAGGTTCTAGATAAAGTGGGACCTGCAGCCTATCAGCTAGCACTTCCTCCCACAGTAATAGCACATAATGTTTTCCATGTTTCATTATTGAAGAAATATGTACATGATGCTAATCATATAATTGACTGGTCTGTGATCCAGGTGGAATTGGAGGGAGAATTTCTACCAGAACCCCAATGCATATTGGACCGAAAAGAAACCCCGCTCCAGAACCAAACCATTGCACAGGTAAAGGTGCAGTGGAGACATTTTGGCCCAGATGAGGCTACATGGGAAATGGAGGATGCCATGAGACATGCATATCCGATTTTGTTTACTTCTGTACATGCAATTCATGTTAAAAGATAAGAACATCGAGGACGATGTTCCTTTAAGGGGGAGGGAATTGTAACACCCTATTTCCCCCAGTTTGTAAAAATAACTGGACTGGCCAAGAACTGTGGCAAACTCAGAAATGTGAATATGTGATGTGAATGGACCTTGTGGAAAAGGTCGATGAATGTGAATAATATTATGAATTTATATTGCAGGAATGATGAGAGGGGATGTGCTGAAAAAGAGACCACGATGGCAGTGGAAGGCACCTGGAAAGGTGGCGTTAACTTCCACCGAGAATCAATACCGTATTTGGACTTCACTGGCCCGGAGAACCAAAAGCGGCTCGCTGGCCCCGAATTAAATGTTTCGCAGGCTGGTAGGTAGATGGCTCCTCAGGAATTAATGAGGGATGGGGAGGTGAACCGCCCATTCGTAGAGCCGTCAAGCCTGACCAGCGCAAGGGAAATCGCGCCACACGCAACCTCGCAAGAGGATAAGGCGTGGGGTAGAAGCGATTGGGGGCAGACGCGAGGGGAGAAGAGAAATCTGGCGATATGCAGAGTGAGTGATAGCAGAGAGGAAGGAGAGTAACCTTCGCTTCTGATCACTGGAAAACAGAGACGCAGTCTCACAACATCGTGGTCCCAGCTCGGGGGTGGCTAGTTGTAAATCCGCTAGGAGTCGCTGAGCCTACAGTTGGGTGGAAACGAGCACCCCTCTTAGCAGTTGCATAACCCCTGGTGTTATTTCTGATAAGTGTTTTGCCTCTGGCATCTTGAAATATATATTTATTCTGACATTTATGTTTACAAGCTGTGAAATGGTGAATGATTTCAGAGTAGGAATGTCTGTATGGTGTTTTGATCGGTACTGGTAGATGCATGTTTATAATGGAAAGACTACGTATGGCTTATGTCTTCAAAAATTGCTATTTATATGCATACTGATCTAATTCAGACTGTATGTCTGATTCGTGGGAGAAAGGTACCCTTATCTACCTCAGATAGTACCCTGGGTAAAAACCTCCCCATAGAGATACCCTCCTTGAAAAGTCCATCAAGAACCGGGAAAGAGAATGTGAAGGCGCAAGGCCTTAGTAACCCTGCATGAGGAGGAACGATCCTCTTGAAAACCCGAGATGGTAGCATAAGGATGAAGTATTGAATCGACGAATGAGATCCCGTCAGGAGATCTGTGGTTACTCATGACTGTCAGATCGGAAGAAGAAGATGGAGTGTTAAGTGCCTTAACCCTGAATAGGTGTTGATTGACGGACGAGATTCCATCGGGAAACCTATGGTCACCCATGACCGTTAGATTGGTAGGAGTAAGTAGGGTGTTAAATTCCTTACCCCTTTGTTTTCTGTGTCTTCATGGGTAGCGAAGAAATCGGGACCGTAGATCCCCAAGGTCCATGGGAGTATCTGGACCGTTGATTTTCCATGTTCAGGAAGTCGTGGAAGAATGCATAGGTAGGAACCAATCTGAGCCGTCAAATCTCGGCTGGAAAACCCGATAGCCATTGGCTCTGTCAGGAGTTACCCGAGGGTTAAACCCCCAGTGAATAGGGGCAAAAGCCCCGAAATAGATCTAGACCATCTGAACGACGAAGGCCACGTGTCGTGAGATTTCCCATTTCGGGAAATCGGGAATCGCGAACTTGGGAGTCCTGGTGACGAGAGATCAGGGCATTCCATGGTGGAAACACTGGAACAAATCTGGGCCGTCCGATTTAAGGAGGCTACATGTCGAGAGATTACCGATTTCGGGAAATCGGGAGTCGAGAACTCGGGAGTTCTGGTGATGAGAGATCGGGACTTTCCATTGTGGAAACCCCGGAACAGATATGGACCGTCCGATTTAAGGGGGCCACGTGTCGTGAGATTTCCCATTTTGGGAAATCAGGAATCACGAACTCGAGAGTCCTGGTGACGAGAGATCGAGACTTCCCATGGTGGAAGCCCCGGGACAGATCTGGGCCGTCCGATTTAAGGAGGTCACGTGTCAAGAGATTACCCATTTCAGGAAATCGAGGATCGGGGATTCGGGAGTTCCGTTGACAAGAACTCGGGCTCTCGCCTTGATAAATCCCGACCTATAATATCGAGATGTTAGCATGTGGCTAAGTCCTGATGAACGGACGAGATTCCTTCGGGAATCTCGGGGTCTATAATGACCGTCAGATGTGGAGAAGAGACGTCAACTTTAAGCTGGGGCGCGAATGCGCCTTAGGGTAAGTGGCGAGCAGATCTGGACGACCAAAGTCCACCCGCTCAGATCTACGACTGAGGTTTCATTCCGGATCCCCCTTGTTGTTCTGCCTTTAGCGGTGGGGGGGGTTCGGAATCGAGCATGCAACTCGGGAACGGTCAGTCAGGATCAATTCACCTTGATCGACGACATTTAGGCGAATTCCAGACCCCCCTTGCCATTCTGCCTTTAATTGGGGGGGGGGGGTCCGGAATGGTGTGGCATGTGAAGTGGGACCCATCTCCTGTCACGCCGCCCACCGTGTCGTGTTTCCCCTCTCGCCACCTGTACTCCACTCAACCGTGCGACAGGGCCCGTTCCTATTGGCCAGTCGCTAACCCTGTTGGGGTTCGTCCCTATTGGCCAGTCGCTAGCCCTATCGGGGTTCGGCGGTTGCAGAGTCGAACGATTCGACATCACTGTAGTGCCGAGGCGCGAAATACAAAGAGGCACTGCGATTATTTAAACTGTGATCATGACCCGCGATCATATGGGAACAGAGAGAGAGAGAAAGAGCTAGCTTGCGCTAGGCCTCCGTAGTTAATTCGGGGGCTCTGGTTCTACAGAAATCAACGAAAAGTTGATTATGGTAGTGGGTATGTGACATGGCGATCCTAAGATTGATCAGAGCTTGGATATCAGAGTTCATCATGAGCCAGTTGAGCTAAGGATGATGGAGGTATTTCAACAAGCAGATTCCAAGAGTTTTGGATCTCATGAATTCATGCTTGTCACTATTGAAATACCATGTTCTAAATCCCAACCGACAACCTTAAATCAACCAACAACCTTCAACCATGCCTTCACTAGCAAATACATCAAGGTAGCTTTGGGTTATAGGAGATTTCATGGTTGGTCCCCCTAGAAGGTTTACTTTGTTGACCTCTCTCATTGGACTAATCATTTGGATACATGGTTGCATTGGTCCTTTGAGTATGATGATTTAATCATGGAAGCTTTGAGGTAAAATTTTGGATCTAGGGTAGTTGTCTTTCCTTTCCACATTGTCATTTTAGTATTTCCTTTTTGCTGATTTTTTACAATTTTAGGACAACAATCTACATGTTCTTTGTAGTGTCTTTTCCCTTCGGTTATCTACTTCAGTATTTGCATACGTGTCACTGATTTTTTGCCTACTTATATCAACATGTGGTCGTGTATTGTGTGTTTTTCCTTTCATGAATAAATGGTTGTCCACTAGTGTTTTTCCTGAGTCAACATTTGAATGTTTATCTTACGCATGTCGAGCCTTTGTGTCTATCATTAAAGTGAGCCTGGATGGGGGTTCCATTTGTCATTATTCCCGAAGAATTGATCCTTTAGGATGGGTAGTTTGAGGAGACATAGGAGTGTCTTGAGTCAATCTTATGTCTTATCCCCTCATCTCTTATCATTCAGCCTTCTGCTTTGAGTCAGTTGTCCCCTCCATCCAACAATAGGGATATGGTACTTGGTTCTTTCATCTTGATCTTCTTGAGTTATCACTTCGTGTTGAGGGAAGAGAGACATCATTTCTCTTATCAACAATTCATCTTGTATCAACTTCGACACATTATCTACAGATGACCTAGAAGTAGAGTGCCTTGGTAGTCATTAGCCTTATTGGAGGTTATCTCGTATACAACAAGGTTGAGTATCATTGAGCCTTGATTAGATGATCCTTGTCATTGTTCAACTCCAAAACATATTTCACAGTGATAGGTTGTGCTCGTACCTTAGGACTCATTGTCATTATTGGTGGTGTTCCTTCGCACTTGATAGATGTTTACCTTATTGATATTTGATTAAGTGACTCTCTCCCTTGTGTCGACATCAACACATTTACCATATGGAGGAGTGTACAATGGGTGGTCGTAGGTAGCGGATTTGGATGAGACCCCTTGTGTTTCAGTGGGAGGTTTATATTGATTTGACTCCATGGCCCAATGGATCAGCTTTGGTATTACGAGCCAACTTACAAGACATTCTTGATCAGATTACACTTTACAGGGCCTCTTTTCCTTCCATGCAATTAAAGGGGTATTCTTGGTACATATTTCTTCAGTTTTCAGAGAGCATCAATTGTACATCTTACAGAGTTCTCACAGAGCATAATTTTAGTTTTATGGACACAAAGATTCTTATAGTTCTCGACATCCCACAGGGGGATCTCGTCCCCTTGAGTCGCCATTGTTAACCCATAGATTTTCACCCTTGAAAATATTGAGGTTAAGAGCCAGCGTGCACTATTTTGGCTGGAATTATGAGATTCTCGCAGAGTTCAACACTTATGGTTAACAGTGGTTGGTTCCCACGAGAGACATGTATATGATTGGTACATGGTCATTTGGTTCAGAGTTAGAGTTGGCTTGGTTTCCCATGTATCTTGAGAGAGATGTCTACATACAACAAGCGTTGCTACTTTTTAGGAGACACGGTTTGAGTGGGTCTCTTGATAATTTGGAGCGGTTCTGAGCGTACAAGGAGAGTCTTTGCATGATTCTAGGCTCTGTAACAGTTTTCAGGGCGACATGTAGGAAATTTCTATTTTTAGCAATTTGGGATTTAGGCCCCAGATTCAGATTCCGAGCACATATTGTCGATCCTTGCGACATTCTAAGTCTTTTGGATCTTTTTCGGGATGATTTGGCACAATTTACTATTTTTAGCAGGTTTAGTACCATGGATCACATGTCAATTATGATTGGAGATTCAGATCTCTTACAGAAAAACAAGTTCAATGAGTATAAAGTCAAAGGCATCCGAACAATTTTCTATTTTTAACAGTGTCTATTTTTAGACATTGACAGATGGCAGTGTTCTCCTAGTCTTCTTGGATGATGTGGACAGTTTCCTAAAATTTAGGCACGAGATTCTATTTTTAAAAAGTTCTATATTTAGCAGGTATCATCATCATCCATGTAGTGCCAAGTGGCACCCTCATAGAGTGACATGTGGCATATCTACAAAGTGATGTGACATCCACTTAGGCAGGGGGCCATATTTCCAAGACTTGAGCATAAATAAATAATTAATGGAGAAAAGGAAGTCGCATAACTGGGCCTAAATTTAGCCGTATATTCCTCCGTAAAATCACCCCTCCACTTGCCATGCATCAACTCCTTAAAATTCGCCTCCAGTTGAGTTTAAACTGTATTTTCCTAAAAATTAGGAAATTCTCTAAAAAATAGGGCGAATTTCCTCTTAGCCATAACTCACTCATGCTTTTGTCAAATTTAGTAAAAAGACATGCATTAGAAAGCTAAATTTGGCCTCCATCCATTTCTTTCACTCCATAAAGCCAATTCACATTCATTATCATTCATTACTCCTCCCTTTCTTCTTCAAGTGTGCCTTCCCTTCTCTCCATTCCACTCCCATGTGTGGCACATTAGTGACTTCTAATCTTCTCTCCTTGCTTGCATGTCATGGCTATCTTGGCTAAAAACTATTTCTACCCATTCTACTCTACATAAGCACCTAAGTTAACCTCTCTCTTCAATCATGCGGTTTATTTTTAGTTTACCACATCCTCAAGTGCGCCTTCCTAATTTTTAGGGCGCATTCTCCTCTCTTGTGTGCATGTAACCTTCATGCAAACTCTCGCATACACTCACTCATCTCACACTCCTCACATATCTCTCTTCCTCATGCACTTAGCCTCCATTTTTAGCCACCCATGCGTCCTCTTCTTCTCCCTTGGGATATGCCCCTTCATTGTGCTATATATTGGATGTTTGACATTGGTTATTGGCAGGTTCATTGCAGCAGCAACATAGTGTCTTTCTCATTCTCCTCTCTCTTCTTCTCTAGTCTAATGGCTCTTCTCTGAGCAAAGTAGTCATTGTACCTGTTGTAGGCTTTCCAAGTGTGGCACAACTCTCTTGTAAGCATGATCAATAAAGAAGTGTGTGTTTGTCTTCAAAACACTTTTCTTGGCGGTATCATGGTAAATTTGTGATTTGATTTGTCATTTTCTGAACTGTTTATTGTGATTATTTTGATCATTTGAATGGTTTTCTTCTCTATTTCCAGTCTATTATCATTGTGCTAACCCTGCAGGTTTTCTCCAAGCAAAAATAATCACTTTTTCTCATCGTTTTGGGCCGCTTTGACATGCTGTTCAAGACGAACAACTCGCTGATTTTTTGGTTTTTAACACAGAAATCAGAATTTAGATCAGCAGCAAGGGGCTTCAGTGTGCCTAGGGACTCCCCCCATAGGCTAGCAAGCACTAGCCCAAACGAAGAGGTGTTTGGTCAGTGACAATTTGGGGGTCTTACTCCTTTAATTAGCCTAGTTTTCACTGTTGTCTTAACGCATATATCTGCTCAGATTGGAGGGTAAAAATTTGTGCTAACAATACTGTATCCACTCTAAAAGAAAAAAGACTTTCTCTTTCTTGAGAGGAGAGGAAAGTCCATGCAAGGCAATATTTGGCAGTCTCATAAATGGGATATCCATTGCTCTAAGTTCATTTCTGATAAATGGCTCAAGATAATGTTTGTCTCCCAACCCATAAGCACGAGGAGGTGGTTTAGGTAAGCCCCCAACATGGAAACTAGCCCATGTCCATCCCATGGGTTTCTCCCCAATAGCTTGGCCCACTTGCTTAAGGATGTCGGCACAAGTTTTTCTTTGGAACTAGTGACTATAAATCGAGAGTCGTTAAGTACTGGCAAATCTGAGCATAATCTCTTAAACTCTCTCCAGTCAATATGGTTGCTGATGTAGTAAAAATACAAAAACTGAGACACTGATAATAAATTTACTATTGTTAGAAACCTTAGCTTTCTCTATGAGTTGCTTACTGAAACTCGACACAGAAAGCTCATTGATCGGAGGATAGCGAATTAACCATCCTCACAACATCGGTCATTGAGAATCCAAATTTTTCATGGCCATTTGAGTGGCATCCGGCAAGAATTTGAAATTCGTGACATGCCCAAACTCCCCACTCCATCTTGCTAACCATGAAATATGTTGGACCTCAGAGGAGAAATATTGTTTGTGGCCATTCGATATATGTGATAAACTAGCCCAATCCACTCTCTTGTGATCGTTAACAAACTTAGAGAGAGGAAAATTTTGTAGAGAAGTTGACATGCCATTCTCCCAGTATTGAGCAAGAAAGCCAAAAAATTGCACATACAAATGATCCGACAGATTTGCAACCCAACCAAAGCCACTAAGAATACTCTAGGAGTACGATAAGGCACATATCCCACTCCCAAGAATTGCAAGACACGTGAAAACTTATGTTCCTCCATGCAAGAGTGTACAATGAATACTCCAGTCGACCATAGAGCACCAGGGCTCTCTAAACCATTTTCAGATGCATTGTCTATTATGTCTCTAAAGGAGGGCAATATTCTGCCAGCTTCTTTAAGCGTACAATATGCATTTTAAGTCTCACATAAGATTACTTCTTCCTTCAGCTGGAGCCTGGACTTGAATGGCATCCCTGACTCGTCTTAGCTCCGGACAAGAGGGAATATCAATTGGCAGGTACTAGAAAAAATGGGCTCTAGACATGGGAGGAGATGATTGCACACTGCACAAAAGGGAAATAAAAGCAGAAAAAAAAATGATGGAATGCAGTCAAGTATTCCTTGGTTCCACTTACTGTAAAAAATGATGCTCTCCTTTGAAGAAACAAGCAAGAAATCTGCTTGGATTATAAATGGAAATCCAATCACCATTTCTGTGGGAAGGAAAGCGTAAACACCAACAGCTATGTTGTTTCCAGCTCTATTGAGGCGTTGCTCGAATGGGAAAGCCAATGTTATTACCCATTTTTCCATGTCTTTCCTCTCATCTATCCTACTCTGCTCCTGCACAGGAAAACACTGCCTCCACATATAATAACTGGATTCGCTCTTTGTGTCCTCATTTTCTTGTGCTGAGAGATGCAGAATGAATGATTGACCGTGTTCATTTTTGGTGCTTGCAAATTCTGTTTCTCGTGAAACACAGATTGCATTAACCCTGTTCAACCTAGAGTCTTCATTATATTCACGTAGATATAATTTTCTGACTTTAGATATAAACAAAATTACTTCAGGATGAATATTATCCAGCTGTTCTTTCACAGCATCGACCTTCTCAGGCCGCAAAGGCAGAAAAATAACAATGTTTGGAAGCTTACAACCATATACTTCTTGGAGGTCTTCAATGCATGGCTTTTCATAAATCCACTCTGGAATAATACATCCAATTTTGATTCCAGGTGGAGGTATCTCATTAAAACTTATCTTATATCCATTGCGGAATATGTAACGCTGCTTTGCTATCAAGAAAACACTCTTAAATACAATCCCTGGACATATATAAATGTATATCACATTTCATCTAAACAGCCATGACCCAAAGTTGTTATATCCAATCTCTGCAAATTTGGAAATATAACAGATTTTTTATCTAAATAGTCAAGGCTAGAAAAGCCACCCAATCACCCCGATTTTATTTTGTCTTCATGACATATTTCATGTATACAACCATGATCCAAAGCTCTCAAACCCGATCTCTTAATTTAGAAATATTTAAAGTTTTTTTAATCTAAACAGTCAGGACTAGAAAAAGCTTGCAATCACCCAGTTTTATTTTATTTTCGTAACTTATTTCATCTAATCCGCCATGACCAAAAACATTTAAACCCAAACTCCGCAAACTTTGAAACACACAACAAATTTTATTTAAACAGTCAGGGCTAGAAAAAGCTCCCAAACTTTGAAACACACAACAAATTTTATTTAAACACTCACGGCTAGAAAAAGCTCCGAGTCTCCCCAATTCTATTATGTTTTCGTAAAATATTCATCTAAACGCCATGACCCAAAGTGCTTGAGCTCAAACTTCGTAAATTTGGAAGCGCACAACAAATTCTTTCTGAACAATCAGGGCTAGAAAAAGATTCCAGTCTCCCCAACTCTAGTCTATTTTCATAACGTAATGAACCAAATATCTTAAAGCCAAACTCCCCAAAATTAGAAATAAAGAACAAAGATTATCTAAACAGTCAGGGCTAGAAAAAACTCCTAATCACCCCAATTTTATTTTGTTTTCGTAACATATTTATGTTGATTTGGATATCTGCTGAACTATGGTTTTGGCAACTAAATTTGATACTTTTGGAGTTTCTGGATGCATTTGAGTTAATGTGTGAACATGCTTGGTGATTTTTGCATGTGTGTTCCAGTTTAATATGTATTTAGCAGTATAAGACAATGCATGCGAAATAAGGACAACACAACTCACTGATATATATATATATATATATATATATATATATATATATATATATATATATATATATATATATATATATATATATTGCGAAAAAAACATGAAATACAATAATAACTGGAAGCAAAGATAATAATCGCCAGTTAGATCTCATGGATCATCACTGGAATAAAAATCAACTGATAAGAAATACCTGTGATCAGAAGAATGGGTG
>ML853361.1:8218-29670 GCA_009831015.1 Picea engelmannii | reverse complement strand
TGAATCTATAGTATAAAGGAATATTGTGGAAGAGGAGGTTATGGAGGATTGGATTTTGGTGTTGTTATTATTATAATAATAATAATCTATTTTTAAGGTTACGGTTAAGTTAGATACCAAATTGGTGTATGAGATCTCCAATATATCGGGTATTATTATTAACCATACAAGGGTATGTATAAAGTGGTTCTTATATGTTAGAAGCCATCATAAATGGAGTAAGTTAAAAAGTGGACAAACTCAATCATTTTTCCATGGGATTTCTCCATTAAATTTGGTTAGAATTTTTCCGGAAGTTATAGATAAATTTTTTAGTTTGTCCACTTTTTAAGTCAATCCATATTAAACCACTAATAACCATCATAAACCACTAAATAGATTTCTAATAATTTTTTTTGTATTTATTCCCTACCATTAATCACAAAATTCACTTAAGTTAATAAGTGGACATTAAACACAAAATGGGTTTAAGTTAATAAGTGGACAAAGCCAACCTCCTTCCTTCTTATTTTTTTGGAAGTAATATCTCACGAGAAACCCCAAATACTTCCCCACTTCATGGATCGTAAACACAGTAAACCCGTAGACCAGATGTCCTCGAATATAGTGAGAATTTTACCATAACTTATAGTTCCACCTCATTAATGGAAATTTGACCATGGAAGTTGGCCTCAAAAGTTTTTCCCCATTTTAGGAAGCAATTTCAGTTCTTCACTTAAGTCACTCCCACAAATTTATCTTAGGAGGTTTTTTCTTGCCACCTCAAAATTTTTTCCCCATTATAGGAAGCAATTCCAGTTCTTCACTCAAGTCACTCCCACAAATTTATCTTAGGAGGTTTTTTCTTGCGTATAGTTCTCTAATGTAAAAATAATAGTATTAATAATATTTTTAGGAAAAGGGTAAATTGTCAAAATTTTCTCTCTCATGGTGGAAGAAAACAAATGTAATGAATTTTCCCAAGGTTTTGGGATAATTTTTAGAGGCTAAAATAGTTTATTTAGAGGCTAATTTTTTGGACCCTAGTTTTATGGTAAGGACTTGGGAAGGTGATGGTTTGTATGTCTTACCTACACTCCACTAGGTTGGTAACCTTTGTCTTGGTTATGCAAAATTTCTTCCTAAGATTCTTTTTGTGGGATGTGCAATATGCATATGGAACCTCTATTTTGCATAATTGGTGGCTTTAGCATAGAATGTAGAGATCATGCATGTGCCCTCCAATGACCTATACTTTGTAATCCTTGAATCTTCTTCATGTGAGATTTGTAATTTTACCATTTAATGTAGAGATTCAACACTTGGTCTAAAACTTGAAAGGGTTTTTTGATTGATTGAATGTAGGCTCTCATCATGATTTTAAGTTGCCGTATCGAGTTTATTAGGGTTGTTAATTCCTTGAAGAGTTTACTATTTTGTGTACATTTGTCTTTAAGACAAAGGAATTTTGAGGGTTTTTCATAGGTCTTATTAGATTTTGCAAGATAACAAGACTCTTGAGCTTATGAGTGCCTTTAGTGTTTTTCATAGTTTTATGAGAATCTATTGGTATTCCTAGGTTTGTGAAAAATTATGATGGATGCTTCCTTTCAAAATGACAATTGTATTCTCTTTATGGTGTTTCTCTATTTATTATGAATATCCTTTGCAATAGCCACTTCACACATTTTTTCCAAGAATTTCTTTCTTACTTTCTATTCAAGGTCCAAATTAAAAATGCAATCCTTTGGTGTTGATGCACATACAATGTATGACTAGTTTTACGTGGCCTACAAGCCCACTACCAATATCTTTTTCATAAGTTGTTCCAAAATATTAAATATGTAATTGAGTTTTAATCAAAATATATCATCATCAGTTGAAATATTAGAGGTCAACAACCAAATAAGACCAAAATTCTAAAAGGAAACAATGTTGGGTATAGGTTATATTCTTTTAATGTGTGTGTGTGGGCGCATTAGGTTTGACAACTACGTCTAACGATCCTTCTAGTAGTGCTCTTTGTGTCACGTGTGTCGAGCGCTTCCTAGGGGGGTCCCAAGGGGGGCCAGGTATGCCCCCCCTAGTTATGGGCAACATTCGGAACTGGGCAATAGCCCAGGGCCGACAGGGTTCAGGGCAACGCCCCAAAATTCTTTTTGGGGTAGTTTTTGCTATTTTTAGCAGTTTTCTAAATTAATCCTGGATTAAGGGATTAGGGTTTTGGTATCTATGAAATACCTAAAAAGATTGTATATATATATTGAATGGTGAATGGTGAAATTCGATATAATGAATATAAGAAAGGTTTTCCCAGTTGAGGGCTTCTGGTATAAATCTCTATGTACTATGTGAATGAGCCATTGATTAATTTAGGTTTTCCTTAAGAATCTATATGCATTGCTTTACTTCGCAATTTTAAAAATTACAAACAAGACCTTGAGGAAACCAAATATCCCCCAATAAATTCATCTAAGACAAGAAAACCTTTATCCAAGTGCAAAGCTTCCTTAAATAATGAATCGACAAAATTGTTTAGTTATATATATATATATATATATATATTATATATATATATATATATATATATAAGTAAAATTGATCATCTAAAAAGGACCAAATATATCTTTCAAGTGTAATTCCAGCTATGAAAAACTAATATCGTGGGCATGGATTTCATTATTCATCCATTTGATAGTCACCGCAAAGTCTCCAAATACCTATAGTTGCACAATATTTTTCTCTAAATCCACTTCACACATTATTAGAGGTAATAATATTGGAATACCATTTACTCATTTCCTTAATGAGAGATATGCCAATATATTTGTCTTTGTTATCCTTCTATCCATCACCAACCATTGAAAAGATCCCATTGAGGCCTCAACTAGCCCCAAAATTTTAAAACTTAGGGACCCCTTTAAAATTTAAAATGTTCCTCATCAAGTAGACTTTGATATCCCCTTGGAATTTGTTACATTCACTTGATTTACAATTATAGGTAGTTCCTTTAAATCATTGGATGGACAATTTCATATTCTAATATATGTTGATATTCCAAGAACTAGGTTTTTTCTAGGGTTTTTCTTAGTGAGGCACATGTTGATATTATGGTATTTGTGGGAGGTATTAACCTCCATGTGTAACCCTAAAAAGAGTAGAATATTTAGGGAAGCAAGAAGAAACCATAAAGAATTAGACATAACCCTATAATACAAGTCAGCTAAAGGAAACATTTCATATTGAGTTTGTATCCTCCATAATGAGAAGTTGGCCTAGACAGCTAAGGAGGACCAGTATAAATATAGGATTCCAGAGCTCATTTGGACACATATAGCTCACAATTGCGGAAATTTAGTTGTGTGCAAGTCTAAAGAGTAGTTACAGCTACAACTACTGCAACTTATATTTTTTTTTTTAGTATTGGACTCTCTCTTGGTTATGGTTTGGAATTTATGTATGCTAAATTTGGAGAGTGATATTCTACCTTGATTTTGTACTAGGCCTAGGTTTTTTTTCCAGAATTATTCTCTTTCAAGGTTAAGATGCTAAGGGTTGGTTTCGGGCTATGGTTGGGTGATATTATTTCTTTATTGTCTATGGTTAAATGAGCACACCTATTATTTTTAACAGGTTATGTACCCACACTATATTTGGATAGTCTAACCACTGGAAGATAGATTGGGAGGATTTTCTCAATTACAGTTGGAGTTGCAGTCAATGTTTTTGGTGCAACAATGAAACCCTAACCATCTTATTGAGGAACCTTAAGTGAAGATATTGACTTAATTTCTATATATCCTAGTGCGCCCTAACTTAGCACACATCCTAGTACTCCCAACAAGCTAAGACACCAAGTTTGAGTTTTTGGTCAAAATCAAAGGTTGACCAAGTCAAAGAAGTCATGACCTACTCTAGGAAGTCAGAAAACAAGTTAGAAGGGGCTTCTAAATTCATAGCATGGAAGAAAAGGATTGATCTCATCGTTTCAAATAATAAATTGTTGGATATCGTGAAAGGAAAGACCATGGAATCACAGTTTGAAGAAGGAAAAGAGAAACAACCTCATAATGTTGCAGTTATAGAGAAGTTCAAAGACAATGATATAAATTCTATGACTATCATATTGGACATTGTAAAGGACCACTTGATACCCTACATCTCTCATATTCACTCATCTAAAAATATGTATGATGCCCTAACTAACCTCTCCTCAATGAGAGACATTGGAAAAGTAATGAGTCTGAAGAATGCACTCTATGACATGAAAATGAATGATGATGACAACATAACATCATACCTTGTGAAAATATATCAGTTAACAAATGAACTACGAGCTATTGAAGAAATCATTTCAAAGAAGGAACTGGTAAATATAGTACTCAATGGTCTTCCCAAGACATGGGATGCATTTTCTGCAAGCATGAACACAAGACACAAGTATCCCACATTTGGAGAACTTTGGACTTGTTGTGCACAAGAAGAATCAAGGATTAATCCAAAAGAGAAATCCCAAAAGAAATATGATGATCAAGCTTTCACAACAAAGTTCAAGAATTTTAGGAATGAGAAGAAGTTTGGATCAAGGAAGAAACCAAATCAAGAAAAGGACATGTCAAAGACACAATGCTTCAACTCTCGAAAATATGGTGACTACATGAACCACTATCCTAATTTAAAGAAAAGGAAGGAACCAGATGAAGCAACAATTCCCGAAGAAAGGGAACCTCAAAGAAAGTCAAGTAGGATAAAACAGACTTCTTATTCTAAGTCAAGGTAACATTATTCTTCAAATATCTCGTATATATCATGTTTACATAGTTCCCGTACATATCATGTATATCTATTTCTTGGAATAAAATTTGTTTAAGGGAAACAATACCTATGGAAGAATAAAAGGATAAGGATTGTCATTACAATGACTATAAGTCAAGAAATACACATGAAAAGATGAAGTATGTTTACAATATTTGGTAACAATTCCCATGGAAGATATTATATAAGTAATAACTTTTAGATAAGAGGAAATCAGAATCAAACCTGAAGAGACCCAGAAGAAGTCAAAATAGAGGAAATTAGAAAAAGAATTGTGACACCTTGCAAAAGGCAATAAGAATGTAGACGGAAGCATGGACTATCTTATATGGAGGGAGATGATTACATAATTACAAAATAAGAGCATTCATTCATGCATTAATCAAGGATTAGGAGGGAGATAATCCTAAATAATATGATCCACTAAGGATTATGAAGTATCTATCCATGTTCCCATCGAAAGTAACAGCCATGAAAAGAAGCATGTGTTCAGTTATTATACCGAGAATCACAAAGACTATCATCTTGGTTTGAACTTACTAAGAAGCAATCTATAACAAGAAATCGAAGTTCTGATAAAGAACAGTGTGAAAAATACTTATGAATGGAAGCATTGCAAGATTCAGAGGTTCTTCCAGAAGGAGAGAGAAGACTATGAAAATATCATGTTCCAGATATACCTCTTGTAGTATTCATGGATTGGAATTTACATGTAAAATATTGTTCTTCCCAATAAATCAAGTGAGAAATAATATTATACCAACAAGAGACCCATGTATGTAGATATAAGAAGGCCTTGTATGGATTCAAACAACTTGATGCAAAGTATCTCATATACAAAAGAAGTGTGGTGAAAAATCATATGATAAAGATAGTGTATCAAAATAGTTACTCCAAAGTTTGGGATGATGGATTTCTAATCCATGCCAAACTATCATGATGACATAAGAAGTGCTACTTGGATATGTTTCAGTTTGAGCCTTGCCATGATGTCATGATCTAGCTGAAAACAAAATTGTTGAATTCGACCATGATATATTGTAATGATCAGAGCTATATGAAGCCTTCAGAGAAAAATGGTATTCCATGACAGACTAAAGTACATTGAGATCAAGCATTACATTCTCCATGATGAAATCCATAAAAGAGAAGTGGTTCTCCAATATATCTCCATAGATGAGTAGATAGTAGATATTTTGGTAAAGCCTATGTCCAAGATGAAAAAGTTTGTGTACTTAAGAAACAAGTCGGGGGTCGTGGAGATGACTTCCTTATTGAAAAAGAAAGAGATTACTCCTAGGTTGGGAGGGAGAACTGATGTGTTGTTCATTTATGGACAATCATTTTTCAGTTCAAAAAATGGCCCAGGGTGAGCAGTTCCTTTCTAGTTCAGAAAGTGGTTTGATATTTATTACGGACATGAATTTTCCAGTTCCAAAAATGGTCCAAATTGGAGAATCATTTTCATAATGAAAATAGTTTGATAGATTATTGATGTATGATAGAAACTGATTCCCCTTGTGGTTGTTGTGGGGGAATGGTATAGGACAATAATTCTTCTTGGAAGTCACTCTAAGTAGTGGTGAATTAGAATGGTCCTCCTCGTCAGGCAATAATTATTTGGAATATCACAGTTGTGAGTAGTTTTAAAGAATGGTCCATTTTGGAGGTTGGTGCAGGGAAATAATTTCCATTAGGAAATGGTCTGGATAGTCATTACCTACGAAAAAATAATTCTATCTAGGTTGCACTATGATTAGTTCCATAGGAATCACCCAATTAGGTGAATGGTCCAGGTTCAATAATCAAGGACATGCATTCCCTTGGGAAGATTCATTCTCTCTAGGTTGCACTATGAATAGTTTTGGAGGAATGGCCCAGTTAAGTTAATGGTCCAGGATAAGAAATCAGGGATAGTTATTCTTCTATAATTGAGAAGAATAGTCTAGATAGCCCATGGTTGATGTTTTACATTCTGAGGGTAGATGATCTTCCATATCTCATGTATGTGAGTGGAAGAATGGCCCAGATGACTCATTTTATATCATGATATCGTTTTATGCAGGTTGATATCATATGATTGCTATGGAGATGGTATGTCTCTGGAAAATAGATGGATGATATTGTAGTGGATGTGTTCCATTGGTTATGACTATGTGTCATTGATTAAGTAGTCATGTGCTACTTGGTGTGGTTTTGTACCACTCGATAGTAGTTGTGTACTACTATGGATAGACACAGTTGTGTTCTATTGAATGGAACTATTCTAATTTCCATGTAGACTATCAATAGTGTTGAAATTGATTATCATCTAGATGGATAGTGAATGTGTTTATGGACATACATTCTCTAGACATAAAATGGTCCAGGACATTAATTCTTCTAGGGCGTATGTCTGGATTAGAAGAATATTCCTTGTAGCTCATGGTGTGGCTTCCAACATCTGTTGGAATAGTTATTGTTCTAGGACACATGTCCATATTATAAGAATGGTTCTTGTATGACTCTTTGGAGTGAGTGACTTATTCAATGTCATTCTCGATTACTCAAATGGAGTATGAATTCAATAGATGATGCAGTTGATGCTATCAGATGATAATGATAATGATGATAGTGCTCATGATCTAATCATGAGATATCTTGTATAGATATGATGATGCCACTGGTTGAATGGTATGTTTTTGATCAAGACCATTTCCTTCGATATCTCCCTAGATAGGAGGGAGTGTTGACATTATGGTAGTCATGGGAGGTATTAACATCCATGTGTGTAATGGATGAATTAATTTAAACAATCATTGAATTACAACACAACAGTAAAATTTAAAATTTACTTCATTATCACATTCACAATCAAATTCATCATAATAATAAAATTTAATAACAAATTTTTATACAAAAAAATGCATAATTCTTGGTAATTACCTGAACCTGATTCTATCAACCTGTGTTTGCCCGCCACTTGCTTCCTTCCCACTTCTGGAAAAAACTACCCAAAACCATCCTCCCTGCCAACTAGGTAGCCCCCTAGCCCTAAGATATCAACGGATATCGTGGCCCTCCGTGCCCAAAACCCCTAGCAACTCCGGTCCACTTTGTCAATGCCACTCAAAAAATTTCACCTCCCTCTCTGCAATACTCAGAGCTCCCCAAAATCCATGGCCAACTCCCGTAGAATAATCCTCCCCTCCAACTCCTTTCCTTCCTTATCCCTCCTTCACCGACACTCCTCCCCCATTAACTCCCTACCTAACCCATTTATTACCCTTATCCATTCCCATTAATTCTTTTATCTTCTCAGGATTCTTATGTTATCCCTTGTTGTATACACAGCCATTTTATAATATATACCATTAATCTATTAAATCCATTACGTAAATTATTAATGTAGTTTGTAGTTAAATTATTAATTAATTAATTACAATTATATCATTTAATTAATTAATAACTCACTTAATTAATATCATTGAATCATATTTGTTTAATTAATACTTTGTTAACACAATTAATCCCCTAGTTAGTTTTACTTTATTATTTCTTAAACATTTATCCAACTAGGGTCGTTACAATGTGTAACCATGAACAGAGTACAATATTCTTGGAAGCAATAAGAAACTGTAAAGCATTGGACATAACCCTAGAAGACAAGTTGACTAAAGGAAATATTTAATATTACATTTTTAGCCTCCGAAATGAGAAGATGGCCTAGAAAACTAAGGAGGCAAAGTATAAATACAAGATTCCATAGCTCGTTTGGACATGTATAGCTCGCAACTGCATAAATTTAGTTGTGCAAAAGTCTGGAGAGTAGCTGCAGCTGCAACTCCTACAACTTGTATTTTCAGTTTCAGTATTGGACTCTCTCTTGGTTATGGTTTCGACTTTCTTCTTGGTATGTTAACTCTGGAGACTGATACACTGCCTTGATTGGATATTAGGACTAGGGTTTTCTTTAGGAATCATTCTCTTTCAAGGTTAAGGTTCTTGGGGGTGGATTTATCTTATGGTTGGGTGAAAATATTGCTATATTGTTTATGGTTAAACGAGCACACCTATTATTTCTAACATCACAGTGCAATTTATGAACAAGTGGTTTATTTTGAATAACATTATGCTAGGAAATTATGGGTAGCATGGTCACATGGGCCTTGGCCAAACAAACATGCAGTATCATATAGAACATCCTTATGCCACTCATTTTGGATTCTATACCCCAAGACCAAATTCCTAACATGTCCTTGAATGGCTTGAGGAGGAAAGTTGAAACTCACGATAAAACTATAATAGATACTTGGATGGATGAATCATCAGTTTGATTGGATTCGGGGCGACCAATTTCAGCTAGGGGGACTGTTCCATCATCATTTCGTTGCGCAGAAAAGAGTTTGTTGGAGAATCTACATAACTAGTTTTTTCCTTAGTGAGGCATAATGCAATTTTGGAACAAGTGGTCAATTTTGAAGAACATTTTTTTGAGAAATTATGGGTAGCATGGTCACATGGTCCTTGACCAAATAAACATGTGGGATCTTACATAACTTTTTTATTTCACTTGATTTGTATTTTATTCCCCCATACCAAATTGCCAACATGTCCCTAATGGCTTGGGGAGGCGAGTTACAACTCACACTAAAACTTTAACGAGACCTCAAATGGAAAATTTGTCAATTTCATTGGATTTGGGGAACCCTATTTCAACTAGGGGGACACCTTCACCATCAGTCCATTTTCTTGAAAAGTGTCTATTGAAGGATCTCCAGAGCTAGAGTTTTTCTCAGTGAGGCACAATGCAATTTCTAAACATGTGGTTTATTTTGAAGAAAATTGTGTCGGGAGATTATGGGTGGTGTGGTCACATGGGACTTGGACAAATAGATTTTTGGGAGCTTACAAAACCTTATTATTCCACTCAGTTTGGATTCTATGCCCCCAGACCAAATTGCCAACATGTCCTTGAATGGCTTGAGGATGTGAGTTGAAACTCACAATAAAAATCTAGCCTTGCCTCTAATAGATGAAATATAAATTGAATTGGATTTGGGAAATCCTATTTCAACTAGGGGGACCCTTCCACCATCATTATGTTTCCTTAAAATCCATTTGTTGGAGGACTATTGAACTAGGGTTTTACTAAATGAGGCAGAGTGCAATTTCTGAACAAGTGGTCTATTTTGAGGAAAATTTGGAGAGGAAATTATGGGTAACATGGTTGCATGGTCCTTAGCAAAGATACTTATGTGAGCTTAAAAAAATCTACTATTCCACTCGGTTTGTATTTTATGCCCCCTTGCCAAATTTCAAACATGTCCCTAAGAAGGAAAGTTGCAACTCATGATAAAACTCTAATCGAGCCCCGTATGGATGAATTGACAATTGAATTGGATTCAAGGCATATGGTTTCACTTAGGGGACCCCTCTGCTATGATTTTGTTTCCTGGAAAAGAGTTTGTTGGAGGATCCCTAGAACTAGGTTTTTTCTGAGTTCTTATTACATATGCTTTACAATTTAACATGTTTTAAGGAAAGGCGAGGAAAGACATAGCAAGGCATGGAAATCCAAGGAATCGAAAGAAAAGGAAAGGAAAGACAAGGAAAGGTAAGTCAAGGAAAGTCAATCAAAGGAAAGGAAAGGCTAAGCAAGCAAGGAAATTCTAGGCAAGCAAAGGAAAAGAAAGGATAGGAAAGAAAAGGTGGAAATGATAGACATGGAAAGAAAATAAATGTCATGGAAAGGCTATGAAAGAAAAATAAAGGCAAGGCAAGGAGAGTAAAGGCAAGATAAGGAAATCAAATACAAGGAAATGAAAGCAAGACAAGGCAAGGCATGGAAAGACAAGTAAGACAAGGCAAGGCAAGAAAGAAAATCCAAGGCATGGAAAGACAATGAAAGGAAACATAAGGCAAGGCAAGGTAAGATAAGACAAGGTAATACAAGGCAATATAAGACAAGGAAAGGAAATAAAACGCAATGAAAGGAAATGAAAGGCAAGAAATAGTTCCCTAACAAAAAAAGTGAACCAAAAATTACAAGAATACCATAACAACCATAAGATGAAGCCAAAATTTCAATCATTCATAAATATGAAATATTTTTTCAATTATTCCATTTACAATTTTTTTTCAATGGCAAGTGAAAGAAAGACAAGAGGAAGTCAACAAGGAAAGGAAAATAAAGGCATGGAAATCCAAGGTAAGGTAAGACAATGCAAGGTAAGGTAAGATAAGGCAAGGAAATGCAAGGCAAGGAAACACATGTGAAGGAAAGGAAAGGAAAGTCTAAGAAAGCAATCCCAGGCAAGGCAAGGCAAGGCATGGAAAGACAAGGAAAGGCAAGGAAAGACATGGGAAGGCAAGGAAAGGTAAGGCAAGGTTAGGCTAGGAAAGATAAGGAAATGAAAATTTCCAACAACCAAGTTGATAAAGTGGTATACAACTTCAATTGGTATATAATATTGAAATACATAACCATATCTTCTTTGTTGTTTCATCCTAAGTAAGATATGCTCCTTTAATAACCATCGACATAATCAGATATTAAATGCACCTAGAGTCTATTACTGAGAGCATGAGGGTCTGATTTCCCTTTAAGAAATGTTCCAACCAATAGTCATATCCCCATTCATTAGATCTTGGGGAAACCATTGAATATATGTTCCTTGCAAAATATGGAGTGCCAACACATGATTCCACTAAATGACCAAAGAATAAAACATTGATGCTAGTTATTCACAATTTAAAGGTTTCACCAAACCTAGTAGTACAAGATCAAAGATGTGATCATAATATGCTGAAATATTTGATTATTCCTCCTCCAATTGGGATAATTCCATAGTTATATGTTGACCACTCGGGGTCGATACATGATCCCATCTATAAACCCAGTCTGTATATTCACAATCATCCCATTCATTACTACTACATGGACCAGAGAATAAAGATAGTTTTCTTGTCTATATTTGAACTATTTCATTATCTGATGCTCAAACTGAATGGAATCCACCGGTTCCCTTAATTGTTTTTCATTCATACAACTGTAATTGATCTACATTGACCACCTTCCGAAAATATCTATGTACATGACCTTTCTTGGGTATTTCTCTTCATGGGTTCTTGTTCCCTCTCCCATTACTAAAGAACATGATTCAACAATGGATTTTTCATCTCAAATGAGGGAAGAAATTGTGAACTTCATTTATTTCCCGCACAATGCCCTTTTTATGCATGCAATTGATCCATCATGCTCCCTTTTCCCTTTCCCATACTCGAAATAGTTCCAAATATGTGGTACCTTGATTTTTTTTTAACTAGCCCGTGCAACCATATAACCAAATCTAATGTTGATCCAGTTGTATGTTCATTTCCTTAAGGTGATTGTAGAAAAACTTAAAGATAATTCATTTATATAGAAGGCTAATTCATGGTATTGATGATCGCTTATATAAAACTGATAGTCCTTCAATATAACTATGTTTTCTTCCTTACTATTCGACCCATGCTTGTATGTGATATGGACCATTATGTTGACCTGTTATGAGTGATAATATTGGTTGGGAATCTCATTTTGCATTTGAAGGGTGTATGTATCAGTAAAATCAACCATCGATAAGATAGTACCAATGGAAAATGTATCTTTTCATATTACAAAATTCTCATCCTACCATCGAGCCACATGGACATGTTGAAAATATTGTCATGTATTTTTAATGAATTCCTTGATGAAGTCACATACTCATACCTAAGAAGTCACCAATTGTATCTTTTTTCTTTCCCTCCCTCCATCAATATCATATGGAACATATTTAAAGATTTTAAATGAAACCTCTTTCCTCCCCAATTCAAACTCATTGCTTACATGGATGCACTTTCCTAGAAATGCCATTCCACAGCACCTAGGGCATGCCCCATATAAGAAATATTTTTGATAAAATGTACAACCCTCTAGACTTTTACATAAGATGTTGTGAATAAAGTCTCTAACTGATGACGATGACAATATAATCGATCATTCCTACATAATTTTGGTATGCAATATATGAAAAATATATATATGTGTCATAAGAATAACCATACTCAATGTGATATCTACAACAACATGTGTTAAGAATTGTGTTTTTTCAAACACACTGAGGTTTTCATTTATGGAAAGATATTTGTCCCAAGTTAAGCGCATTGTGTATTTTCCTATATAAGTGCACTATGTATTGATCTATATAAAACATTCTTATAATATATAAATCTACACTTCTACTAGTAAGTCACTTTTTGAAACTTTCTTTGGAAATTTTCCACCTTCACCCTTAGATGTTGTATATTGAAAGAAAAGGGGAGTGAGGGAGGACCTTAAAGGATAAGAATTAAAAATAGAAAAAATTGTTGAAAAGATCAAGAAGATCCATTTTCTAGTATAGGAGATGCTAAAGAAGTCACGGGAAAAACATAAGTCTAGAAATGACCAACACAAAACAGAGAGAACATTTAGTGTGCGAGATGGATTATGGTTACAGTTGAATAAGGAAATACTACAAGGTATTGGTAATAAAATTAATTTTGTATGGTATGGTCCTTTTGAGGTATTGTAAAAGGTGGGAGATAACTCCTATAGACTCAATATACCCCCATACATGCATGTTTAATTAGTAGCCAATATGGAAAATCTCAAACTATATGATCCTTCCATGTTGGATTTGGAGGAGGAGAAAGTACCACCATCCATAGAGAAATTAGCACCAAATGCTCAGTCGGAGTTGCCAAAGGACACAATTTTGCAAAAGAGGTCCAAAACTAAAATATAGGGGAATCTCGACCTTTGGCATATTGGGCTGAAAGGAAAACTTCTAAGAAAATCAAAGTGGTACTCTAGGGAGTAGGTAGAGGAAACAATTACTCACCTCATTCAGTGACTATTTTGAGGACCAAAATCCTCCCTAAATGAGGAGGTATGATCAATATTGGATCATTATATTATTTTCCATCTATATTGATTATTTTGGAGTTGAAAAATTGGATGAATCCGCTTGTTGATTCATTTTAATGCAAGTCCCAATTTGGAAAATTGGGGTTTGAAACCTTTCAGAGTCATTTTGAGGCATAAAACTACATTTTTTGGGTAAAAACATTCTTAGCAATATTTAGGACCCCATGACACTATTCTACACATTGTGATGTTTCCAATGGTGAAAAAATCACATAAATAGAAGTTCATATTCAATTTTTATGCCTCATGCAATTTGACCTATAGTGTTAATCATCATGGTATGACAGGATCCCACGTCATCCCCTGTTACTGAAGAATATGGGGCTAGCCACGTGAGGACGTTAAATAATTTTTTATAATGTCCAAAACCTTATCACAATTAAGTGTTGGGGAATTCAAAAACCTAACCCTATATGTCTATCAATATATGTTAAATACTAAACTGCCAGGAGGAGAAGGGGATCCATTCTATATTATTGTATTTTGTTGCATAGAAAAGAAAAAAAAAATAGGAGTGGGAAAATTAGAGATCATTGTTGGTCAATATAATTGCTTAATTAAATTCAAACAACCAAGTGAAACATAAATTATCAACCCAGGGAAGTCTTTTTTTTCAAAGATAGATGCGCACTATATATGCTCAATTCCAAAAGCAATTAGTGTTGTAGTAAAGAAAATTATTCTACCTATTCTTGCTGGAATGAACTGAAGCTCTGGATTGAATCACAGGAAAGTAATCTCCCTATTGAAATTCTTTATGGTTCAAATTAAGAATCCTGGACTACATTTAAAATAACATTGCAATGGGAAAGAACAACTATCTTGCAATCAGAGAACAGGACCCTTACTCTCAAACAGAGACTCAGTGCTAACACTCTTTCATGAAAATAATAATGCAGAAAACAATAACTTTATCTAACATAAAACAAAGCACTTATCTCCTTTCTGTCTAAGCAGGAGTCTTGAGCCTTACTTCTGTTTAGCACACTTGTGAGATTGAGGTCTACAGAGAACAAGGCAATCTGATTCCTTTCTTTCTAAGCAGGGATCTATAACCCAGTTTCTGATTAACACAGGAAAAGTAAACAGCGTGTAGGATGTTTTGGTTCTTTCCTTTCTGAGTAGGAACCTTTAATCCAATCCCTGGCTAACACACTTGCAGAGGTGAAAGGAAATCTACAGAAGACAAGGTGTTGCAGTCCCTTTCTGTCTGAGCAGGGACACTTAACCAAATCTCTGGCTAGCATACTTGCAGGGATAAAAGGAATTCTACAGAAGACAAGGTGTTGCAGTCCCTTCCTGGCTGAGAAGGGACTTTTAACCAAATCTCTGGCTAACACAATTGCAAGGGAAAAAGATCTACTGAAGTCAAGATGATTAGATTCCTTCCTGTCTGAGCATGAACCTTTTATCTAGACCTCTGTCTAACACAACTGAAGTAGGAATGAATTCTACAGAGGGTCCGATGTTTAATCCCTTTCTGTCTGTGCAGGAATCTTTAATCAAACCTCTGCTAACATAGAATCACCACACAAGATTGCTGATAAAAAGAATTACAAGTTCCATTCAATAACTAAGACAGAGTCAGTAGTGTTTCAACAACGCAAAATCCATCAAACAGTGTTTCAGCAAATAACAGTCAAACAAAATATAAATAGGAATTAAACAATCACACTTCTAACTAAGGGGTGAATCTTGTGAAGAAGGTGGGCCCTCCCTTCTCACAAGATTCCCCTGAAACGGGAAAACTTAGAGACGAATTATCAAACCAGTCTTCTATTCATCTGTTGAAATATCACATTACAAATTGGAAAGATCGAACACGTCCCGCTTCTCTGAAGTTCTTAGTACATAAAAAGTTCCCCCCTCGAATGGTGATTTTCCTTGAATTTAAAGGGAAATCCCATCGATACAATCATTACAAGGCAGATCTGGATCCTACACTAGATCGGATTTTCTTTCTAAATCAGCATAGGGTGTCCTATTCTCATGCAACCGAATGCTAATATAGGGCTGAACAAGGCATTGCTGTTATGGCTGGTGTAACGACTTCTTTACATAGCTGTTGATGCTGTTTCAGCATCGCAATTCACGGGCTGTTTCGGCTACGTGAATTGCGCCCTTTGACTGTGTCGGCCTTGACTGCTAACTGTCAGGGCTCGTGTTTCAGCATCGTGGCGGTCTCCACTGTGTCTCAGCATCTGCATCCTCGAACCATGTAGTTGTTTCGTGTTTCGGCATATGCATCCTCGAACTGTGTAGCAGCTCCGTGTTTCAGCATGTGCGTCCTCGGATTGTGTAGCAGCTTCTGTGTTTCAGCATGGACTATGTAGCAGCGTCCGTGTTTCAGCATCAGTTCAATAGCGACTTTAGACAGTTTTGTGTTTCAGCATCGGCCTTGAATACTATTCTGCAAATATGGACACTTATGCACTTCTAATCAATGGTTAAGTATAAGAGTGATGTAAAGTATTATGCAAAACAGATTAAGCATATAATAATGAGAAAGGACGTTGTATACCTTGGAATGATCTGGTGCAATGATATTATGAGTCTAAATACTAGTGATGAAGGGTATAATAATGGAAAAAAGTGTGGTTAAAAAAAGGTGCAATATGTGGTCCTAACATCCCCCCCAGCTCAAGGTGTTGCATGTCCTCAGGCAACTCACTCTGAATCAGAGTCTCGATACTGGCTCTGACCGTGTAAAGTACTCAAGCAGTAGCTCCGGGCGGTACTGTCTATAGGTGTTTTGAACCCTTGTTCTTCCTGCAACCTGTGCCATGCTGCTGTTTCTGCCTTTTTGGATAGCTTATATCTGACTTGATATGTTTCTATTGGTAGCCAGAGTAGGGGGAAGTAAAATTTGTATCCTATCCAATTCTCAGCACAATGTTTAATGCACTGGATGTAACTAGGGACCCTTGAAATTGCTGCTTCTAAGTTGGTAGGACCAAAAGGGTTATGATGTTGCCTCTGTTTTGTGGATTGCTGCCAAATCAGGTTATTGGCCTGGAGGGCAGGAATCTCGATGGTACTGATACTTTGCTGACATTCCTGGAGCACTACTGACTGTAGCTGTTGGACGTGCTTCGTTACTCCTGGTTTCTTCAAGACCTCATAATATTCTGAAATGAATCTGGCTGCCCTCTCTGGTTCTGGCCTAATCCAGAGGAGTTTATTGTCCTCATTGTGTTTGGCAGCCGAAAAATTACTTTGCCACAAAATTTGGTTATAAAGAAAAGACGTAAAAGCTTGGAGTTGAACATCTCCAACAAGAGGATTGATATTGAGCATCCTGTTTTCCGGAATATCCTCATTATGGAAGTATGCTTCACATAAGAGGTGCTGATCCCTGGTGGATGCTGCTAGAAAAGTCTTGACAAAATCTGTTGGTTCTATAACTTCATGGGATTTACCTTCAACAATTGATTTAATCTGGAACCAAATAAGTCTCTCTACGAGAAATAAAGAATAATTACAAGAAGGTTTCCTTGTGGCTATTAGTGAGTGCATCAAATCAAAGATCTTGACCATTCTAGCTTTCAAATCCCTGTTTTTCTTCTTGACTTCTCGAACTTCCTGGCATGTCAAGTCCAATGCTTCCCAATTCGAGAAAGTGTGATTCCTCCAGGTTTTCCTGTGTACTTGCAGCTGTTGGTCCTGTGTCTTAGCATACTCCTTCCACTTTTGTATTTCAGCATGTTCGTTCCACAGGTGAGAAGTATGTGTTTCAGCATCTGAAGTGGTAGGACCAGGCAGGGTTTGAGTGAACTGTTCCCTGGAGGTGGAGGGATTGGTTTGACTGGGAGGGGTGAGTCCCTCCGTGGGCAATGTTTGCACATCCTTCGTGGCAGTAGGGATTCCTTTCTGAATTCTGGGACCTGCTGGTTCTTGTGTTTCAGCAGGTTCAGTCTTGATTTTGCTAGGGCCTGCTGGTTCTTGTGTTACAGCAGGTTCAGTCCTGGCTTCAAAAGGAGAAGGGGTGGGGGCTGCTCCTGGTACTAGAACTTGAACTATCTTATATCCTGCCTGATAATAAATATTTCCGCATTGGCAGCACATGTATTCCTTGCATATGCTCTCTGTAGTTCGTTCTGCCAGGATTGTTGTTCGTTCCAAGGTGTACCGAGTTAATTCATTTTCATATGCCTCCCTTGCCCTGGCCAATTCTTGCTGATATGCTTCCAATTGAGTCTTTAGAAACTTGTTTTCTTGTAGGACATCAGGTGTTGTTGATTTGGATTTAGATATGACTGGTTCTTGTGTTGCAGTCATCGTCTCCTTAGCTGGTTCTTGTGGAGTAGCTAGGGGAATGGACACTGATGCCTGTGTTTCAGCCTCCTGGTGTAGGGAAAGTAGTATTTCAGCACCTTCAACTTCTGATTCTTGCATGTCAATTTCCATATCAGTTGGTGGTTCTTGTGTTTCAGCCACTGAATGGATGGCTGGTCTTTCATCCATGTTAGTTGACGAAGGTGGTGTTGCAGCATTCTGGGTCTCAACTTCCTCAATTTCCAAATCAGTGGCTGGTTCTTGTGTTGTAGCCACTGCAGCATCGAGAGTTTCCAACTCCTGTAATTCAACTTCAATGTTAGTGGCTGGTTCTTGTGTTTCAGCCACTGGATGGATAGCTGATTGTGTTTCAGCTTCTTTATTGAAAACAAATGAGGTCTGGGCTTCTGATTCCTGTAACTCCATTTCAATGTCAGCGACTGGTTCTTGTGTTTCAGTCGTGGCTGTTATCTGTGTTTCAGCCATGGCTGGTTCTTGTGTTTCAGCCACTGAGTGGGTAACTGGTTCTTGTGTTTCAGCTACCCTGTGTGAGACAGATGGTGTTACGGTTTGTAGGGCGTCTGGTTCTTGTGTTGCAGCGCCCATAGTCGAAAGAGGCAAAGATCCCGGGATTGGGGGGGTCAGTGGCTCACGGGGTGTTAATTGAATTGGTGGGGTGGCTAGAGTAGGGGTCATCAGAGGTGGTCTTGTGGAGGTTCTTAATCTCTTTTTCCGTAAGAAAGGTGGAAAAAGGGAAGCTTGTTTCCGTTTTCGTAGAGGTCTTCCTCTGGTGGTGGGATAGGCGGATTTTTCTGGTTCGGAGTCATCACTGAGGATGAGAAGGGAGAAGGTGGAAGACTCTGCTATAGTAGGTGACGATTCAGTTATGGTAGGGGGACGGGCTGGGCTGGTTGGTTCTGTAGTCAGAGTATGGGGTAATTCGGGAACATCTGGGGGGTTTTGTTGTTGCTGCTCTTGGGGAATTTCAGCGGCTGGTGCAAGGTTTATGAGTGGATGATTCTACTGTTCAAAACCCCTGTTGATTAATAATTGACAAAGGCGATGGTGGGTGAGGGACAGTGTGGGTTCTTTTGCCTTTCGACAGTATGGTACCATATTTTTTAGACAACCCAATAAATAATAAGGAATGTTGACATGTCTGTTATGTCTTAGGTGAGAAAGCAGAAGGAGTTCATGCTGATACACTACCTGGTATCGTCCTTCGCATGTGAGGTAATGCTTGATGAATTTCGCGACTCTCGGCCATGGAGGTGGTAGTGAACTAAGCTGAATACCTTTGCCTTTGAATATAACTTGTTCCTCAGGCAGGAAGAAGTTTTGCTGGGCACCCCTGATAATGTGCTTTCGACTGAATATTCGAGCGCCGTCAGTTGGGAGACCTGAAACGGCTACAATATCCTCCTCTGTTACTGATATTCGAACCCTGTTAACAACAGAATGGTCCTCCTATAGATTCAGGGCAAATTGTAGGACCTGCTGCTCATTATACCACTGGAGTCTGCGAAAATAATTGAGCCACCCTGCTTGCTCGAAAATTTGATATGCTACGGGGTACTGTTCGAGCAGTTCTGTGGTGGCGGGTTCATTTTTTATGGCAGATCCTCCCATGGCTTACTGGTTTAGTGCAATACAGTGTCGAGATCTTGTGTATCAGTTCTGATAAAAAGTGAGTTTTTCCGAGCGGCATTATGCGGGAATAGAGATAAAAATGTGCGAAAGGGTGGTGAACTGGGATGGCGGCGGAAAGGGCGGGTGTAATGATGATATTTCGGATTTGACATGTACTTCCCCCCTGTCAAGTGTGGCTAGTACTGAATGTATTTAAATGTCATAATGACGACGGATCTTTCCCATTAATTGTAGCTCAACTGAATTGCATAAACTTTACGTACCTTTGCCTTACCATTGGGTTTGTTCAACCAATCGGATATGATGCTTGTTCGTGGTGATGCTGTTTCGGCGGTGGCTTTTTGATTCAGTCACATCCTATTATTCGAACTATCGCTTGGGAGCGTAGAATCTTGCTGACGGATGATTGTGGAAGGCGGGTGTTGCAGCAACAGAGAAAAATCGAACGATTGCTATAGGTGAAGAACTGCTGATAACTGGTGTTTCAGTATCGGAAGAAAATCAGAGGGTGCTGAACGGTGGTGTTTCAGCATCATGGATGAATGATGAAGGGTTGCTGGCAAATGGTGTTTCAGCAATAGAAGAGGCGAAACAAATTGCTGGACGGAATTGTTTCGTCGATGATGGAGGGTGAGAAAGATGATGGGAAGGAGATGAAAAATGCTGAACAGTGGTGTTTCAACATCGGGAAAATGGATGAAAGGTTGTCGACAATCGGTGTTTCAGCAACGGGAGGAAAATGAAAGGTTGCTGGTGTTTCAGCAACGGGAAAAGTTGCTGCGAACGGTGTTGCAGCAGAGGAAGGGGGGAAAGCGAAACAAGTGCTGGACGGAGTTGTTTCAGGAGTGAGAATGATGGGGAAATGGCGGGCTGGGATGTTTTTGTGAATGGGAAGGAATGGAAAGTGCCGAACAGATGTGTTTCAGCGTCGAGGAAATAGTCACCAGTGTTCTTCAGCGGTGTTTCAGCATCGGAGAAATGAACAGTGCTGCACAGCGGTGTTTCAGCATCATGAAAAATCATCAGTGCTGCACAACGGTGTTTCAGCATCGTGAAATCTTGTTCTCTTTGAAGAATCAGTCTTTCCTGTGCTTTGATCCTGCAAACATCAACTGTAGGGCGATATTTCTTGACAGGGATTATTAGTACATGGAATCTAATCTAATCTAATCTAATACTAAAAGGAATCTGAAAAGAAAGAGAATTAATTATTAGTAGGGGTAGAGACCCCCTCCATGATAAGAAAATGAGCGTCTACCATGCATGTGGCCTTTAAATCTTCTCTAGAAATAGGTTTCTGATACAGGCGGAGATGATGACCATTTACAAGTAATGGAGTGCTGGAGTCATCAATTGTGAGGAGCCTTACTGTTCCATTAGGAAAAATTGTGTCTACTTCGTAAGGTCCTAACCACCTTGTGCATAGTTTCCTTTGAAATTCTTTGAACCGGGAATCATACAGTAGAGCCCAATTACCTTTCTGGAACTGCTTGTTCTTGATATTTTTGTCATGCCATTGTGATCTTTGCTGTTGAATTACAGTTGTTTGTTGAATCGCATCTAGTCTTTTCTCTTCTAGTTTATTAAGCTGCTGCAACCTGGCTGTTTGTGCATCGGTTAAATCAAGGTTGGCAGTTAAAGCAGTCCTTAGGGTTTTTATTTCAAATTCCACAGGAAAGACAACACTTTTTCCGTAAACCAATTCATAGGGAGAAAACCCTGTAGTATTTCTCCAGGTAGTTCTGTAGGCCCATAATGC
>WSFP011380474.1:0-29671 GCA_009831015.1 Picea engelmannii | reverse complement strand
TCTAAGTTGTTGGCCAAAAATAATATCGAGACCTTGTTTAAATTCTACAAAACTCTTAATAAATTATTTAGAACGACCAAAGACAAATATTATCCCATGCTTGGCCAAGGAATTTACCAGATCCCCTTTTCTTGTGTAAAATCATACATTGGAAAAACAGGAAGATCCTTCAAAACCCTCCTTAAGTAACATATCATTGATACCCACCTCAATCACATCTCTAAGTCAGAAATCTTCAAACACTCTCACAACTCTAAGCACCTCATTTTCTTTAATAAAACCAAAATTCTTGCATTTTCCCCCTTCTACCCATTTCATATCATTCGAGAAGCACTTGAAATAAAAAAACATCCAATAATTTAACCATGAGGATGGCTACAAACCAAGCCAATCATGGAAACCAACTATTCACCACTTTTTTCACTAGTGGTTTTATGCCCTCTCAATTCTCCCTATCAAATTTCTACTTCTCCCTTGTTTCGATTTGTTACCATATTATTATCTCCATCTAATGAACCCCCCACAAATCAAGTTTTGTAGATTCTCCCCGCTATTATTTTTAGGGATTTTAGTTTATAATCTTAAATTTTAAACTTCTCTTTAATTCTCCCATTAACTTTTCCCTAATTAATTCGCCCCCCACATCTTTTTCATGTAATTTCCTTCTAATTCCCCTTTTCACCCCTTTTAACCAATTTTTATTTCTTGATCTTCTTCATTTCTAAATCCTCTCTTTACTTCTAAACCCTCTCTTTTATCCCATTAATTTAATTATTTTAATAATTCTCTTTAAATTTCCGGTGTCATCTCTTTAAAAATAAATTGGTTTTACTTCCAATTATTTCAATATTTCTCTAATTCACCAATTATTTCCCAATGTTCATTTATAACGATCATTGAATTAAATATTCATATCCCCCTTTTCATCTATACCTTAAATACTATTTTAATAATTACTTTATTATTTCTCTAATTTACTCAACGTTCACTTTTTTTCCACGAGAAAAATACTCTTTATATTCAAAAGGATATAAAATTTTACATAGACTGATCATACAGCAGACTGCTCTCTTTGGAAGAAATGCAAAAACGCCTGAAAACATTTCAATACTGTCAAGACTTGCATCTCATATTCTTATCTATAATCGCTTCCGATCAAGACTAACAACTCAGAATCATGACTATAATCGCTTCCGATCATAACGATCATAAATGTTTTCATTATTTTCATTATTTTTAATTATCTGTAGCTAAATTTAATTACAATTATTATTTTTTCCCAAATATCGATTATAAGAAACATTGCATTAACATTTTAATATGACTACCACTTCCTTCCTATAAATCATTTGCACCGACACTCTCTTCACTATAATTACAACTTTATTTGTCCCTCATGATGGGTGGAGTGTCCACTCAAAATGTCGAATGTTTCATAAACTCCCACACAATGTTTTCCATAAATTTTAACTACTATGGCAATGTAGAAATGTGAAATAAACACTTAGACTATCAATCCTAGATCTATTGTCAATGAGCTGGGTCATTATACTTGTAATTATTCAAATATTGAAGTTGTTAGGGACCTAACCTCCCTAACCCCTCACATAGGTAGAATAATATATTTTCCATCTAATAAAGGACACCATTAGTTAATAAGTCCTATTTAATAAATGTGAACAATTCAATGTAAGAAGACCTAATAAAAGCTTCTTCTTCTAGAAATATCTTCATTTAGAATGTTATTTAGAAGATATAATTAGTATAAATAAGAGTAGGATGCATGAGAGATTTTTGTCTTCAGAATTATTGTAATAGAGCTCTTCTCTGCTAGAGGTTTCTCCCCTCAAAGAGACAAGTGAACATTTCTTTCTTTGAATAAAGGTATTGTTTATGGTATAGTTCTTCTCAATATTTTGTTTTCTATTGATATCTATTGAATATTCTTGTTTCTGCATATTATATAGCATCTGGTACCTTACAAGTGTTATCAGATCACATTCCTTGGTAGGAATTGTGGGTAACACTTTTTCTAGGGTAGAGATGTATACTAATGACATCTTTAAAGCACAAAGATATGTCCTTTAGAGGGTAAATTTGTGGTGGGGACGACTACACACAGGAGATACATATGGTTTCATGGGATTTCCTAGAATCCAAGGTTTCTCACTTGTTGGAAACCTCTGTAACCCTTGTTGGTACCCCTTGAGTAGTACCACATTAGATTTAATATATACATGACCATCACTCCCACGTACCATCAAGTATATCATGAGTCCCATAGGTCCCCTGAAACCATCCCTAGATCAACCAATCGGTCTCCTGACTACTATAGTTCCACTAAGAACAACACTTAGGAAAATACTCTCTAGTACCTAGGTAATCGGGTAGTACTGCTAAGGGTACAGTCGAGCCTCCTAAGTTAGTTCCCTAATATATTGGGTTGAGTACTAATATTCGACCTTACATGTATATCAGAGAGATATAGCACAATGAAAACCCATGTCTATAGGCACCCTGCAAACCCGAAACTAGGGGAACATACCAGACAAGGAACAAAAAGGATATTTTGTCCACACAACCTTGCCTCTTGCACTCTGGTTACAAAATTACTACACATGTTTGTTTATTAAGAATCTGGGCATTTTGACACTACAATATTATTCATATGGGAGTAGTCTAGGTCATGCCCGCACCATTATTTGAGACCTACCCATTAGATTCCTTTCTTCACCTTGATTTTAATGGTACCTATCATTTTAAGACTTTTTTTCCCAGTGGGCCCAAACCCTTATTGACACCCTTATTTAAAACTTATCACAATGTCTTCCTCTCTTTCCATTGATCATCATGGTACCATTCCCTAGTAAACCCTTTCCTGTGTGAACTATGTTACAAAATGATCACCCTGTAGATAGGAGAAACTTCCCTTGGATTGATAGATCCTATACCAAGATAGAAAAGAGTATAAGTGGAAACTCACATCCCTTTAAACTCATCTAGAACAATAAAATCGAGAAGGAGAGAAAGGGTATGATGTACCTTTTTTGACATTTGACCTTGCTGCTTCCAATCCTTGAGCTTAATATTCAAACTCCTTAGCAAAAATTAATAGCTACAATGGAAAGAAAAGAAAAACAACTATCTCCTACTCTACTTGATTAGGGAAGAAAAATCTATCTACGAATATTAGAATGAAAGCAGACAAGAAAATGAGAAAACACACAAGCTTGAAAGAAATAGGCCACGTATATATTGAATGAGAACCAATAAATAAGATACTTACAGACCATGATTGATGTTGCAGTAGCCTCTCCAAGGTCTCCTCGTCCAACCCTTGCATGAATGTATCAAGATCAAAATGTTGATACTCTAACTTATTATGTTCCCCTTTCACCTTGAAAATAACTTCAATATATAGGCTTGAGAGGCACAACCACCATGAGAAAATGAAGGATATGGTTGAGGATATGGATCCTTAAGGTTCGGATATGATCCTAAGATGAAGCCATGACATAGGGGTCAAACACAAAAAACCTCATCCCAATAGATTTGACCCATAGAATAAAGTGGAGGATCCACTTTTTCCTTCTAACAAGATTGGCGCACCCCTTAATGAGAGACATAGTTCCATTTTCCAAAAGTGGCACTCCCTTAACATGGAAAGGGGAGCATAGATACTGCCTATACATGGGCAGGGGAGTGCTTGGCATGTTTACAGGAATAATGTGCTTGTCATTGATGGCAAGAACAACAAGAACCAAACCTCGAGAGTGCAGAAGACGAGAAATCTCAGAAGAGATAGCGGGTTCCAAAAGTGCAGACGAGATCCAAGAGACGGACTCGCAGAAGGAGAAAAGGTCGAGAAAAAATTATAATTTAGAGATATTAGAAATATCAGGAGGAAGAAAGAAAGTGGTCATTGGATCACTAATCCCGAATACACGATGACCATTAGATCAATGTCTAGTGACCATAGGAACCATAGAGGAGAAGTACAGATCTAATCCATTGGATCTGAGTGTCGAGGATAAACAGTAATTGGATTCATAAATACATGCACAAAGGTTAATCCTTTGGATGAGCATAGGAGAGTGGAATTTTCAAAGTCCCGAAGTCTCGAAGTAAGCAGGGACTGACCATTGTTAAGAATGACAGGTGGCACGCGATCAACAACTCTGGAGAAAATCACTTCGAGAATTTTCAGTTTGAGATCTGAAATCCCTGAAGTTTGGATAGCCGGGGAGTCAGAGTAAACGTCAACCATTAGATCATTTTAAAGTGGAAGGACAAGATAAGCTAGAGAAGAAGCATCACAGAAAGATCGAGCCTCCAATCTAAGAACATGATCGACGAACAACATTTATTTCGGGTCTAAAAGTTGCAAGGAGGTTACTGTTCGGGGATTCTCACTTTAGAAGAATTGGCGTCTTGAAAAGTCGAAATACCCAAAGTCCAGAAGTGAATGAGGATCCATGTCAACAAGCCTATGTTGGCAAGGACATGTGGTGAAATCAGACAATGACAAGTGTCAATTTGATTCGACATTTTAGGTATGTGCAAATCACAAATCCGAGTGACATGTGGATGCTACTAGGCTCATGAAACTTCATAAAGTGACATAAGTAAGTGACATAACTCTGAGATTTTTACCACTAGAAATTAGCCTAAAGTCTTGAAGTCCCGAACTTCGAATACCCGAAGAAGATCTAGACCGTCGATCACCAGAAGGACGCGTGGTAGAAATCTTTGCAGTTCGGAGAAAGACACTCCAGAAAAAGAGAGAAAAGAAAGTTAAGAGTTGATATTCCCGAACCTCATAAACCCAAAGTCAATATCAACCATCTGATTCTGAGAGATATGCGTCAGTCGATCGCTAACTCTAGATAAAATCAAAGGAAGGAGGCAAGGATGGAAAGTTGATATTGCCGAACCCAGAATACCCGAAGGGATTGTGACCTTTGATTCGAGGAGGACATATGCCAGTAGATATTCCATTTTGAAAGATATCCAGTCAGAAAAAATGAGAATTCAAGACTTGAAATCTATGAATTCCGAAGACCTGAAGGAGATTTCAACCATCGATCGAAAAGGGTACACGCATCAGTGGATTGTCAACTCCATTAAAAAGAAAAGGAAGTTTTAAAGGTCAGAAAGTTGAGATCTCCAAACCTTGAATACCCAAAGTGATTGTGACCGTCGATCCAAAAGGGACATGCATCGTTGGATCATGGAATCCAGGTGAAATTCTCTGGGAGGAAGTGGAGCTTGAGAATCGAGACTCCCGAAGCCCGAAAGGAGAAATTGATCTCGTCCGTTGGTTTGAAGGGCCACATGTCACTTGGTCGTTGAGACTAAGGATCACACGTGGATGGAGGAAAGAAGGAAGGAAAATAAAATAGATCTAATTCATTGATCAAGGGAATCTATCAGAGACCGAGAGATCGAAAATCACACATGATTCCGGGATCAGAAGTTACTCGCAAGTTAATTTTCTGAGGGCAGGCCGCAATTGAAACCATGGTATCAGAGAAAAGGTATGTGGCAGCTGGAGGTAGATTGCGAGGAGAAAAGCGGTTAATCCAAAAACCAATTTTGTACGCACTTGCAATTGTTCGCTTGTGCAAAGACGTATCCCGAGGTCACATGTGATAGCGGGATAATGAGAAGAGAGATCATGCCTGCAATCTCATGATGATTTGAAGTTCATCGCCCAAGGTCATATTGAAATAAAAGGGGCTAGCGCTCATGAGACCAAGAACATGAAGCACCTTTTGAATAAGTGTTTGGTCACTGTCGGTGGTCACGTGAAGGTAGGGGCTTAGAATCCGAAGAATCTATAATTGACTGGTTGTAACTGACAGAGAATACGAAGAGTTTCGACAGCTAGAGAAGCCAAAGAATCTTTGGATAACTACCATTGATGATGAACAGATACTGCATAATCTCCAGAGAAGATGATGAGTTGGTATGATGATCGGGCATAGTACTCGACATGAGAGTGAAATGCAGAACAAAGAATAGTGGGTGTTACTTCGATAGTGATGCATGTGGGTAGGGAGAGAGGAAGAGTAGTACCTAAGGAGGATATCAGAGATGCAGTGAATAACATGCAGAGGCAACACATAGTATAAAGAGAAGAAAGAGAAGCTAAATAGTGTATCGATGTGCATAGCAGGAGAATGAACAGAGGATAGAATCGAAACAGAGAACAAAAGTTGGAAGAGACAAAGCAAGTAAGTAAAGTTTTGTAAGATTCAATCAGGGTGGTAGGATGGTGCTATGGAGGATTGCAATCCTCTAAATTCTAGTTGGTGCTAGAAGATATTCTGGGAGTTGGTGCTTCCTTCTAGTGGGTTCTATAGAAACCTGGGAATTGGTGCTTCCATCTAGTTGGTGCTAGAGAAATATGAGAGTTGGTGCTCTCTTCAAGTTTTATCTTTCTATAAGAGTTTGTAGCCTCATATTTGAGTTGGAGCTCAAAGACTGTGATGTACATGAAAGTTGGAGCTTGATTGACATCCTAAGAAGAAGAGGTTTTCTCCCTTTATGGATTTCCTCATGAGAAATCTGTGTCTCTGTGTATTTCATGTGATGGACCAAATGTTGTTTATCTATTCATGTTAAGTTATCAGTGACACATTAAATAATAATTTAGAAAGATTCATAAAAGAACAAAAATTTTCAAGCTTATATTATAATTGATTCACCCCCCCTCTCAGTTATATTTCCAACAATTGGTATCAGATCTGGTTCCTTTTATTTAAAGGTAGATCATTAAGCTTAAACATGACAAGTCATGAAGGAAATTCAACCAATAAGGCCCCCCTGTTCAATGGAACAGAATTTTCCTTCTGGAAAGTTAGGATGAGAACCTACATAATGGCTTTGGGTGCAGATGTTTGGGATGTGGTAGAGACTGGTTATGTAAAGCCAGTTGTACTATCTAATAAGGATGACAAGATAGAATCCATCTTCAATGCTAAAGATATGAATGATATTCTAAGTGTGCTTGTAGAAGAAGAGCTTGTCAAAGTCATGCATTGTGATTCAACAAACGTTATGTGGGACAAGCTTATAAGTAGTTATGAAGGTGATAAAAAAGTGAAAGATGCAAAACTTCAGCCTCACAGAATGAAGTTTGAGCAATTAAATATGGATGAAGAATAAACTATCAGCAATTAATTCTTACGTATAGAAGAACTTTTCAACATTATGAAAGGCCTAGGTGAAACGATAGTTGATTCTTTTCTAATCCAAAAAATATTAAGATCTCTTCCTGATAGATTTAACTCAAAGGTCTCTGCTATAGAGGAAATAACTTATCTCAAAATGTTGACACTAGATCAACTTCTTGGAACCCTAACTTCTTATGAAATTAGAATCACCAAAGGTAAATCCACTGCAAGAGAGGCATATTTTAAAGTAGAGAAAAACACAGACTCTGATATAGATGAGATTGAAGAAAATTTTGTGAGAAGACTGAAGAAAGGATCAAGAAAATACAAAGGTAAACTACCCTTCATATGTTTCAACTCTGGTAAGATAGGTCATTTTTCATCTAAGTGTCCTAAAAAAGTAAAGGATCAGACATATGATGATGAAGAGAAGAACAAACACAAAAAGGTCTATAAAGAGAATAATTTTAAGAAGAAAAGCCTTTGTGTAAACAATGATGATGATCACTCAGATGATGAAAGCAGTGACTCTTCTATTGAAGATAAAATAAATGATATCATGCTAATAGCTTTAGAATATCTAAAAACTGAAGATACAGGAAGTGAGTTTGTTGGCTGTGAAGCATAAGTAGATCTTGAAGGAGAACTTGTCAGTGCCATGGAAGAGATTGATAGACTCAGAGAAAAGAAAAGAAAATAAAAATAGTTACTTCTCAGGTATGAGAAAACATTCAAGGAACCATCTGAAGAAATTAATGTGTTGAAGGTTATGTTAGAAGAAGCTAAGAATATTGAATAAATCCTCAAACAAAAATTGAAGGAAGCCGAAAGAAAAGGGGAAAAATTGGAAGATGAAGTAGTTTCTGTCAGAAAAGATCTAGAGAAATTTCAGTCCTTATATCATCAAAATATGACAAGTATTAAATCCTCAGAAGGATTAGCCTCCATTCTAAATTAGAAAAGGAATTCAAAGTTGAAAACTGGTTTGGTTTATGAAAAGGGATCAAGTAGTGGCCATCCAAGCAACAAAGAATCCATCAAGTTTGTCAAATATAAAACTACCGACAACAACAAGCCTGTAGAAATAAAGGAAGAGAATCAGCCGCCAAGGAGGAGGGAAGGAAAAACTACTAGAACTGAATCTAAAGAACAAATAAATAATACACTCTCTTCTCAAGAAAATCATCAGAATGGAAGAAATATACCTACTTAAATAAGACAACCATTTTCCAGGTACAAATATTTTTTATATGGATATTGTTTTTACTGCTCTAAGTTTGGCCACAAAGCTGTAAATTGTTCTCTAATATTTAGACATGAGAAATCAAGACAACCAAGGAATAAATACATGTCTCAAAAAAGAATAAGACAACCAAGTTACAAACAACCACAGACTGCAAATCATGTGACGGCTAGGAAAAAGACGCAGACTAAGCATAACAACTGTTATGATCCTTTGTTCAATGAGCCAAAATGTTACATCTGCCATAATTATGGACATAAAGTTGTAGACTGTCGCTTAAAGAACTATAAGCTATATTCAAATCACAAAGTTGAAAACATCAAGGTTTGGAAGAAGAATGAAAATAACAAGTGTGGATTTGTTTTGTCAGCTCAAAGAAAAAAAGACTCATGGTATATTGACAGTGGATGCTCCAATAATATGATAGGTGACAAAAGTAAGTTCCTATCACTCAAGGAAAATAAATCAGGAAGTGTGACCTTTGGAAATGATGCTCCAGGAAAGATTAGAGGTAAAGGTCTAGTAAGCTTAAGTAATGGAAGAAGAAAATATAAATATGTATTATTTGTTCATGGTTTAAAGAATAATCTTCTCAGTGTCAGTCAGATATGTGACAGAGGATGTGAAGTCACTTTCACTGCTAAGAATTGTAAAATAAGGACAAAAAACAAAGGAGAGCTTCTTGCAAAAGGGGTTAGAACTGAAAACAATGTATATGTTTTGAAGGAAGATAAGGAGAAATTCCATTTAAGAAAAATTGATGAAAGTTGGTTATGGCACAGAAGGCTTAGACACCTGAACTTTGATCATGTTGTCAAACTGAATAATGAAGGTGTTGTGAAAGACCTTCCAAAAATATCTAAGACTAATAACTCTGTATGCGAGTCATGCCAAATGGCGAAGTTGACTCGTGCCCAATTCAAATTGAAGAGTTTCACATATTCAAAGAAACAACTTCAACTTGTTCATATGGATCTATGTGGACCATCGCAAAAATAAGGAACTAGAGGAGAACGTTACTTTATGCTGGTCATTGATGACTTCTCCAAACGTACGTGGGTTTCTTTTCTGAGAGAAAAATTTGATGTGTTTGAGAAGTTCAAAATGTTTAAGGCATTAGCCGAGAATCAGAAAGGAAGAAAGTTAAAGGCAATTCACTCAGGCAGAGGAGGAGAATTTATGTCAAGATAGTTCAAAGAATTATGTGATAGACATGGAATTAAAAGAGAATATACTATTCCAGGTACTCCTCATCAAAATGGATTTGTAGAACACCAAAATAGATCAGTTCAGTAGATGGCAAGGGCCATGATGAATGAAAGGGACATTTCACCAACCTTTTGGGTGGAGGCTGTTCATATTATGAATAAATCACATCTAAGGCCGAACAATGACAAAAATCCACATGATTTGTGGTTTGGTCGACCTGCATCCATCAAGAACTTCAAAGTATTTGGAAGTAAATTCTACATCAAAACTAATGATGATCATCTGGGAAAATTTGATAGTAGAGTTGGTGAAGGTATATTCTTAGGATATGCAATGAACAGTAAAGGTTGCAGTTGCTTTAACAAAATAATGCATAAATTAGTAAACTGTATTGATGTTCGAAAACAAAGAATAAGAAATAAGCCAGATGAAAAAGATGATGAGAATAATGAAAATGAAGAACAACAAATCCTAGAGTCACAAGAAAATGATGAATCAGGTGGAGAAGAGACACCCGGACAAGAAGAGTTAGGACAACAATCAACATCAAATCCTTCCTCTAGAATTACTCAAAAGAATCATCTTGAACGTCAAATAATTGGTGAGAAAGACAAAGGTGTACAAACTAGGAGGAGGATAATCAAAGACACCGAGCAATCACATATAGCCTTCATATCCATGGTGGAACCCACGAACTTCAATGAAGCCAGTGAAGATGTAAATTGGTTAAAATCAATGAATGAGGAACTTGACCAGAGTGAAAAGAATGACACTTGGGAACTCATTCCTAGGTCAGAAAATAAAAAATGTTATAGGATCCAGATGGGTCTACGAAAATAAGATGAATGAGCAAGGAAATATTGTAAGAAATAAGGCTAGATTGGTCTGTAAAGGATATTCTCAAATAGAAGAACTGGACTTTGATGAAATTTTTGTGCCCATAGCAAGATTAGAAGCTATTAGAATGTTTCTTGCCTATGCTTGTCACAAACAGTTTAAAGTCTATCAAATGGATGTCAAGTCATCTTTTCTAAATGGAGATCTAAAAGAAGAAGTCTATATGGAACAACTAGAGGGTTTCCAACTTTCAGATAACCCTGACTTTGTTTGCAAGATGAAGAAAGCCTTATATGGGTTGAAACAAGCTCCTCGTGCATGGTATTACAGACTGGATAAGTATCTTCAAGAAAAAGGGTTCAAGAGAGGAACAGTTGACAAAAATCTATATATCAAAACAGAGGGTAATGATTTTCTCATTGTGTTGGTCTATGTAGATGACATCATCTTCAGAAGAAATAATGCTTCGTTAGTATAGTGGTTTGCCTCTGCCATGCAGTCTGAATTTGAAATTACTATGATAGGGGAAGTGCCATTTTTTCTTGGTCTACAAATTACTCAGAGGTATGAAGGATTATTTCTTTCTCGGGAGAAATATCTAGGATAAATATTTAAAAGGTTTCAAATGGAAGATTCTACACCTATGAGCAAACCTATGGTCACTGGATGCAAGTTAAGAAAGGATGATGACTCACCTGATGCTGATCAGGGTTCCTATAGGTATATGATAGGTGGCCTATTGTATATCACAACATCTCGTCGAGACATAATGCATGTTGTTGGAATGGTAGGAAGGTATTAGGCTTCACCTAAATAGAGTCATTTTTTAGATGTCAAAAGAATATTCAAATACCTGAAATGAAAAATGAACTATGGCCTATGGTATCCTATGAATCAAAATTTTCAACTATTAGTCTATTCATATGTTGATTGGGCTAACTGTGTGAATCAAATGAAAAGCACAAGTGGTGGTGCATTCTTCTTAGGATATTCTCTTGTAGCATGGTTGAGCAAGAAGAAAGGTCACATTTCCGTATCAACTATAGAAGCTGAATACATTGCATCTTCCACTTGTTGTACTTAAGTATTATGGATGATTCAAACACTTGCAGACTTGGAGGTAAAGTATAATGCATCGATCCCAATTCATTGTGATAATACTAGTTCCATTAGTGTTTCAAAGAATCTTGTATTTCACTCCAGGACCAAGAATATACCCATCAAGTATCACTTCTTGAGGGAACATGTAAGAAACACTATTGTTTCTTTTCATTATATTCCATCCCAAGATCAAATTGTTGATATCTTCACTAAATCACTTGCAAAGGCTCAGTTTGAGTATCTACGCCAGAAAAGTTGGGCATGACAATGTTACCAAGTTAAATAGTCTATCTGATCAGAGGGAGAGTGCCCCTTGTATATCTGATCAGGGGGAGCACAGAGTCACTCTATCTTCTCTTTGACATTGATGTCAAAGGGGGAGAAAAAGGTGTTGTCTGTATGCTACAGTTGGAGGTCTAAGCATAATAGTGTAGTCTTTCAGGGTTGCCATCAATTCCAAAGGGGGAGATTGTTGGCATATTTACAAGAAGAATGTGCTTGTGATTGATGGAAAGAATAGTAGCGAACCAAACCTCGAGAGTGAATAATATGATAAAGATCAGAAGAGATAGCGGGTTTCAGAAGTTCAAACGAGATCCAAGAGACAGACTCACAGGAGGAGCAAAGGTCGAGAAAAACTTCTAAGTCAGAGAGATCAGAAATTTCAGGAGGAAGAACGATAGTGGTCGTTGGATCACTAATCCTGAATACTCGATGACCATTAGATCAGTGTCCAATGACCAGAGGAAGCGCAAAGGAGAAGTACAAATCTGATCCATTTGATCTAAGCACCGATGATCAACAGTCGTTGGATTCATAAATACAAACATGAAGGTTAATCCTTTAGATGAGCATAGGAGAGCGAACTTCTCAAAGTCTTGAAACCCCAAATTAAGAAGGGACCGACCATCTTCAATACTGACTGGTGGTACACGATCCACAACTCTGGAGCAAATCACTTCAAGAATTTTCAGTTTGAGATCTGAAATCCCAGAAGTCTAGAGAGTCGGAGAGCTGGAGTAAATGTCAGTTGTCATATCATTTTAAAGTGGAAGGACAAGATAATCTATAAAAGAAACATCACAGAAAGATTGAGTCGTCAATTTAAGAACATGATCGATGAACAAAATTTAGTTTGGGTCTAAAAGTTGCGAGGAGGTTACTATTCGGGGATTCTCACTTCAGAAGAATTGGCGACTTGAAAATTCTAAATACCCGAAGTCCTGAAGGCCAAAATCCCAAAGTGAATGAGGATCCACATCAGCAAGCCTATGTCAGCAAGGACATGTGGCACAATCAGACAATGACAAGTCTCAAGTTGATTCAGCATTTCAGGTACGTGAAAATCACAAATTCGAGTGACACGTGGCCGCTACTAGGCTCATGACACGTCATCAAGTGATGTAAGTAAATGACATCAATCCGGGAATTTTACCACCAATGATTAGCCTAAACTCCTGAAGTCCCAAATGCCAAATACCCAAAGAATATCCAGGATGTCGATTTCTAGAAGGACGCGTGGAAGAAATTTGTGCAGTTCAGGGAGAGACACTCTGGAAAAAGCAATCAAAGAAGGTTAAGAGTTGATATTCCTAAACCTCGAAAACCTGAAGTCAATATCAACCGTCTGATTCTGAGAGACACGCGTCAGTCGATCGCTAACTCTAGATAAAAGAAAAGGAAGGAGGAAAGTTTGGAAAGTTGGGATTGACGAAACTTGAATACTCGAAGGGATTGTGACCATTGATTCGAGGAGGACATATGTCAGTAGATCATCCATTTCAGAAGATATCTAGTCAGAATAAAAGAGAAGTTGAGGCTTGAAATATTCGAAGTTTGGAGACCCGAAGGAGATCTCAACCATCAATCCAAAATGGGACATGCATCAGTGTATTGTCATCTCCATTAAAAAGAAAAGGAAGTTTGAAAGGTCGGAAAGTTGATATCTTCAAACCTCGAATACCCGAAGGGATTGTGACCGTCGATCCAAAATGGACATGCGTCATTGGATCATGGACTCCGGGTGAAATTCTCTGGGAGAAAGCAGAGCTTGAGAATCGAGAGTCTCGAAGCTCGAAAGGTGAAATCGATCTTGTCTATTGGTTTGAAGGGCCACATGTCACTTGGTTGTTGAGACTAAGGATCAAGCATGGACAGAGGAAAGAAGGAAGGAAAAGACAAGAGATCTGAGACGTTGATAAAGGGAATCTATCAGAGACCGAGAGATCGACAATCACGCATGATTGTGGGATCATAAGTTGCTCACAAGTTAATTTTCTGAGGGAAGGCTTCAATTGAAACCACGGTATCAGAGAAAGGGTACGTGGCAGCTGGAGGTAGATTGCAGGGAGAAAAGCGGTTAATCCCAAAACCACTGTTGGACGTGCCCGCAATCATTCGCCTATGCAAATACGTAGCCTGAGGTCACATGTGACAGGGGGCTAACAAGAAGAGAGCTCGTGCCCACAATCTCGTGATCATGTGAATTTCATCAGCCGAGTTCATATTGAAATAAAGGGGGCTAGCGCTTTCTAGACCAAGAATGTGAAGCGCCTTTTGAATAAGCGTTTGGTCACCACTAGTGGTCACGTGAAGGTGGGGGATTAGAAGCCAAAGAATCCATAATTGACTGGTTGCAACTGACAAAGAAGACAAAGAGTTTCAACAGCCAAAGAAGCCAAACAATATATGGATAATTGCCACTGATGATGAACAGATACTGCATAACCACCAGAGAAGACGATGAGTTGCTATGATGATTGGGCAGAGTACTCAACATGAGAATGAAATGCATAATAGAGAATAGTGGGTGTTACTTCAATATTGATGCATGTGGGTAGGGAGAGAGGGAGAGAAGTACCTGAAGAGGAGATCAAAGATGCAATGTATATCATGCAGAGGCAGCACAAAGTATAAAGGGAAGAAAGAGATGCTGAATAGTGTATCAATGTGCGCAGCAGGAGAATGAACACAGTATAGAAGAGGAACAGAGAATAGAAGTTGGAAGAGACAGAGAAAGTAAGTAAAGTTTTATAAGATCCAATCAGGGTGGTAAAGTGGTGCTAGGGAGGAATGCATTCCTCTAAATTCTAATTGGTTCTAGAAGATATTCTGGGAGTTGGTTCTTCCTTCTAGAGGGTGCTAGAAAAACCTGGGAGTTGGTGCTTCAATCTAGTTGATGCTAGAGAAATCTGAGAGTTGGTGCTCTCTGCAAGTTGTATCTTGCTATCAGAGGTTGTAGCCCCATATTTGAGTTGGAGCTCAAATACTGTTATGTACATGAAAGTTGAAGCATGATTGACATCCTAAGAAGAAGAGGTTTTCTCCCTTTATGGGTTTCCTCATGAGAAATATGTGTCTCTGTGTATTTCGTGTGATGGATAAAATATTGTTTATCTATGCATGTTAAGTTATTAGTAACAAATTAAATAATAATTTAGAAAGATTCATAAAAGAACAAAAAGATTCAAGCTTATATTATAATTGATTCACCCCCCCCCCTCTCAGTTATATTTCCAACATGCCACCCTTCTAAATTGCTCAAAAAGGGTAAAATTCTCAGGTAAAACCATGCTTCAACTGATAGATTATGTGGCTTCTTCCTCTAACATGATTTAGAAGTTGTGACAAGTGTTTCCAGGGTGTCAATTGATTTATGCACTAGAAAATTTGGGTCATTTTGCGATGGCTATTTCGACGCTATTGCGACGTTATGTCATGGATATTGAAACAAATATTGAGTCTCTCAAACGTCATTTCATGTGACATGGAAAGTTCGACGAACTTGAATTAACGTCGCAAGAGCGATGACCATAGGGAAATTCTCACAATTGTGGGAAAAAAAGAAATATCGTCACCAATACGACTAAGTGAAGAATTCGTCGAAAGAGTGACACAGTAGGGAAATCGTCACACACTCGACAATATAGGAAAAGTAAGTGAAAGCATTGCGACGAATTGACTATCAAAATGTTCATCACTATTGAGACAAAAACATGGTATATAGAAACGATTTCGCTATACAAATTTCATGGTTTATATAGAAAATTTGTCACGGGATTTCTATTGTGCGTCGAAATTGCAACGACAACTTTCGTGCTCTATATATCAAATTCATCGCAGGATTTCTATTGTGCGTTGACAAATTTCATGTTTTATATAGTGTTGGCAGCCCAACGATTTGATTACCTTTTTATGCCAATTAAATGATCTGTATAGCTGCCTAACTAGGGTCATGAATTTTTATCACTCTTCATGAGTTGTTTCCGAAACGACAGTCGTAAATTGTCACTTCTCCCCATTGTCTATTTCAGGCTTTGTTTTCATGACTGAAAGCATGAATACTTGCGATTTCCATTACCATTATGTTTTAAAATTTCATTAAAGGAAAATTGTTCACATAGTTTATTATGGAATTTTGATCCTTTCAATTCCAAGCATGCTTAAGAGGTTATTGGTTTCATGAACAAAGCACCCCCGCGATTTGATTTTTGTATAGTTTTGGTTGATTTTTGGCTACGTTTCTTTTACAAAACTTTTGATTTTTCGATTTTTGACTTACCCAAACTTTGTAATCAAACCCATGATGCGTGCACTTATTCTCGTTTTAATGATTTGGTCCTAGCTCGTACTAAATGCAGAGGTGTCATACGATTTGCAGATTGGCATCATTTCTAAGGATGGCCTTGGGCTTCACAACCTTCTTCGCACAATTTTCAATTAAACATCCAACCATCGTATGAGTCTTTACAACGTTCATTGTTGGGCTCGGGGTTATGGCTCTATTTCATTTTTACAACGCCTCCCTGTATACTATTTTTATTTGATTACCCTCTTGTCCAGTATGGCTCCAGTTGTGAGAGTTGAGCCAAACAGTATCCAAACCCTACTCTTATATGATGATGCCAAAGGAGATTTGGAGAGAAGTGGTTGGCTCGTTTTCATTAGGAATTTTCAGGGTTTTAATTTCTAGGTTGCCCAACAATTCATGTTCTCCTTTGATGGTTGTAGGGAGAAAGTTGGTGATGTGCAACTGGAGGTTACCGAGGAGTTCATGAGTCAAGCCACAGGGTTACCAACGAGTGGTAAAAAATGGTTTAAAAACACAAAAGTGGAGGAAGTTCCTTGGACCCTGTTGTTTACATCTCAGAAAATAACGAGTTGTGATAAAGGTATGCCTATTTCATTCCTAAAATCTCGGTGGCATGATTTTCTCACTGTGGTAAAGCAATTTTTTACATGTGAGGGACGGTTCAGGATTGTATTTTTAAACCATTTACGCCTGCTTATGAGTTTTATGGGTTTCCCTTTGAATATTCCATATTACTTACTTAGGAGTCTTTATAAAATGGGGAAAAGATACAATAAAAACCGGTCAGACTCTAGCCTTTTTCATCACAGCCTAGTTAAAATCCTGCTCATACATCAATTAGAGTCACAGAATGATAACTCGGATTCGTTTATAACCCGAAATGGCTATGGTAACCCTGATATGGGTGAGGTAGATAAACTTGTGGTTGAGGAGACCCTTCTCCACCCGATGGCATCCCTCTCACCTCCCCAGACTTGTGTCTCCTCCCCTAGCAGCAAACCCTTGATCGATCCCAAGGTCATTCAACAGGCCTATCAACAGATTACACATCCAACTGACTGGGTTAAAAACCTAAAGAGACCTATAGGGAAGAAATCTAAAAGCAGTGTTGATATAAATTTTAAGAAAAAAAGGGCTGGGAGACTGATATCACAGAGTCTTCATAATAAGATGAATTCTCATGCAAACGCAATCATCATGATCGAGGTTGATGAAAGCTTAGACTCTGAAATTGACAAATTCCTTGTAGAGGAAGACCCTTTGTCATTCGGGCTACACCTTGATGGACCCTGTAACTTTGTTGATAATTTGCCTCCCTATTTGAAAGACAATCCAGAGTTTCCTGGTGTCAAGCTTTGCAATAAATCTACTATCCGTATGGAGGGCTCTCCGGTCCACAATATTGTTTGTTCTAATGCAAATGCCACACAGTCACTGTGTGAGGTCTGTCTATCATGGATCGATAGATATTATACTGATATCCCAGTTCTACAGTCACGTGTTAAGGCTTTAAAAGATCAGGTCGATGTTTTAACGAGCGAAAACTTGAGGCTTGAGTCAGTTATTGAAGGAAAAGAAAAACGGATGAAGACCATAGGTCATGCGATATTTAAAAACGTCGAGGTTGCTACAACCATTGTAAATTCCAAGATTTCATGATACGATTTGATTGCATGGTTAGAGGTATGATATTTTAAACTAATAGCATGTTCGTTTTCATTCTTAAGTTAGATTATTTGGTTTGTTGAATAAACTATATTTCATTATTAAATTAGTCTATTTTATTCATTAAATAAAATGAGATTTCATTTACTATTATAACTAGCTACATAATCGCAAGATTTTGTATCTAGTTATGTTAGTTCGAATTGTTTAAATTAATGACAGAAAACATATATGAAATCTTTCTATTTTCCTTTTCTTTGAGGATATTCAGGGTTCCATGATTTCAAAATTGATCTGAGGCACTCTTAAGACCTTCCAGTCATATCTATGATGCATTTTGAATGAACAGTTGTTAGTTTTTTAGGATTTAGTAGGATCAGGGTGGTTGCATCCCCCTTTATTTTTGAAAGAAATATTTGATCTCAGGAATAGAAACAATTGTCTTTCCTGAGGCCTTTATAAACCTATCATTTTTGTAAACAAAGGCATCTCAGCCCGAGGCAAGAGTATGGATAATTACACACAGACTTGAATGGAACAGAATGCATGTTACAACATTATCTTTTGTGTATTATGTTTTAGTTTAAGTTCTGTTTATTTCGATGTGATAATAGATAGTGAAAGCTTTTGTCTTCATGATTTATTGTGAGTTGAAATAATTCATTATTACATGTTGTCCATATCTCATGTTTCAGATACAATACAAGGTGATCATTGATTCAATTCAAATTATGAGATTTATCTATAATTTTATGTTGAATGTTTAAATACAATTTCTTACAACAAGATTTATCTCAATGTAGTTATTGTAAATCGCAAGATCATTGTGATTGTCTCCATCAGACGTTCTGTTATCAAAACTCAGTTTTCAGCATATCGTTTCGCATTTATTCGGAGCAATCTTAAGATTCGTTGCAGGCTATAACTGTAGGATTTATCCCATGTGTTATCGCTTGTGATCTATTATATCACTGCAATTATTTTTTGTCTTATTATTTCATCAATTGAATACACCAGTCAATACACAGTTTGGCCTTTGCACCAAACAGTGTTAATATGCACAACATATTTATCTCGTGGATGGACCGATGCACGATTTACCCAAACAGCTGGACTCATATTCTTCAAATGATTAATAGGTTAGTTTATTCTTTTATTTTATTTGCTAGCTCATTATAGAAGTTTTTATATATAGTATAATTTTCGCTATCTGTATCTTCCTGTTTGATTAAGTAGTTTAATATTTGATCTTGTGAATGCATATAAACAAGAAAACAAATAATACTTTTTCTTTCTTTATTACTGTCGTTAAAAGAACCATTTTAAATTCTATTTTCTATGATTTTAGATTAAAACTCATTATTTGTATATTTGTATATATGATAACTAGAATTATTATATAAATATTAATTAGATAAACTGCATATATATATTTAGATGTACATATATATTTCAGTGATTATTATTTAGTAATTTATTGCATTTCTATTAGTTATTTTTCGCTTCCCTTAGGACTTTAGATTGGCCAACGAAGCCATTAAACCCATCAGGGTGAATTAATCCAAATGGATTGGGTTAATTGGACAACCCCGAACCGAATTCACTCTTCCATTTGATGAGTGGTCAATTTCGCCCGTTAACAAATGGCGCTAGAAGGAGGGCCTGAATACTATTAATAGCATGAGGAGGTCGCAAGACTCCTCCCCCACCTACCCACTCACCTATAGTAACAAGAAGTCATTATGATGACAACATTGTCCCTCAAACAACAACCACATCAAATGACAATCCACGGATCACCGTTGAACTAGTAACTCCAAACCCCCCAGGGGCCGATGTACAAGAAATTGTTCGTCAATCCCTCATAAGGATGCATAGTGCCTTGGCCCGTATCAGACAACCAGGTTGGCCTTTGAACCAACCATTAGACTTCTATGATATCAGGGAGCAACTTGAAGGTATTGATCTTACCCTAAACCCTAAAGATCTAGATCGCATCCTCACTCCTGCAGCAGGAGGATCTGGTATTCCACCATCACCACCCCCTTCATCTCCTTCTTCTTCTAGAGAAAAATCATCAGAAGAAGGCAGTTCCTCATCTCATCCTTTGACAACACCCACACCTATGGCCAATCCGAACAATCCCGCCAGACCTTGGCTCGATCAAGATGTAGTGGCCATACCTGAACCCCAACATCCTTTTCCTAAACATCCAGAGAAATGGCTCCCTAAATTTGACCCAGATTCCAAGCAGATTGTTGAGGATCATATCAAAAAATCCATGCTAGCCATTAGGCTCCGTAATGTTAAACACGAAGACTTAGTGTGTAGACTTTTTCCCTACACCTTTGAAGGAAATGCCTCTACCTGGTACTTTTCCCAACAACCCCACACCATCATGTCATGGGATAGATTCGAATCATGTTTCCTTGAGAAATTCAGAGATGATAAATCTCCTGAAGTCCTAGTCATGGAACTCTCTACTTTAAAGATGAACCCCAAAGAAAAGATAAAAGACTTTAATCAAAGGTTCGTGACATCAAAGAATCGAATCCCCACGGACTCAATGCTTGTTGAAAATCTTATTGTCGCATACTACACGAAATCCTGACAAAAAAACATAACCATTTGGGTAAAAAGGTCCAAGAAAGCCACATTGTTAGAATCCTTCGAAGAGGCGAGTCAAATTGAGAAAGATATTCTCAGCCTAAAAGACAATACCTGTAATGAGGCAGAGGCTACTTCATCCTCCAAGAAGAAAATCGAAATCCTTCCTAGACCTCCCCAAAACAAAACTCAACCAGATAGTTCGGATCTAGAAATCTTATAGAAGGTCATTCAAAAGTTGTCTAATCAAGTTATAGATTTGAGAAGATCGGCTGAAGAAGCGTCTTCAAGCAAAGGGCCTTACAAACCCCCTTTTAGAAAGCCTTTTCCCACAAACCGGCCTAACTCAAATTCTGAAGGCCTAAATCTAGAAATCTTACAGTTTGCTATTCAGACGATTCTAGAGGCACATGATAACTTGATTCCTCCTGAGATTCCTAAAGACGTAGCCAAACAAGAGATAGTGGAAGAGGACGAATCCTCCCCAAACATTTTTGGACATTTTTCAGATAGAATTTTTCAAGCTAATTTCGAAACAGTGCATCCTTACAATACTAGGAGCAAGATAGCAAATAAGTCTTCTTCTTAAATCGTAACTAATGCACCTCCAAAATAGTTTAAATCAATTGAAACTAAACAGAATTCAGCAGCCCCAATTTTAGAGTATGATTTGATTGAGGATCTAAAAAAACTTAGAGCTAACATTTTTGTTTACAAATTATTAAAATTCCCTTTTCTTCTGCAAAAGATGCTGCAAAATATTGCAGAAAACAACAAAAACAACAATCTGAACAACAACAAAGTTGTTGAAAACATCCCCAAAACACCTCAAAAGGTCTCCGCCAAAATGACGCCAGAGCCTTCTGATAAAAGAGATCTTGCTGTAAAAAGTGTAACAAATGTAGATAAAATAGTTTCAGGGGCTGGGATTAAAAAACAATAAACTTATGTTGTTAATACTCGCAGAAATGTCCCACCCTTTTTGTTGACTTTTGAAATTTTCAATAGGAATTTACATAACTGTATGGTAGATTCAGGTGCATCGTCAAACGTAATTCCTTGGTCTGTCTATCAAAAAATTAATGCCGAAGTTCAACCGTCCAGCCTGAAAATTATTCAGTTTGATCGAACTAGTGTTAAAGTAATAGGTGAATTAAAAAATGTGCTTATTAGATTATCATCTAATCCTAAAGTCCATCAAGTTATTGATATTATTGTCGTAGATATCCCAGAAGTATATGGTTTGTTTTTAAGTAGAGATTGGTTCGAACAACTACATGGCTATTTTGCAACGGATTGGTCTCACTTGTGGTTTCCCGAGAATGGAAAGCCTAACATAATCAAGGTAAATCGTGAGCATTATCTTAAGTTCACAATAACCTATTTAAATGATCCTAATGAACCATTCACTGCTTCCAACAATTCACCTGAAATACAGGGGATGGATACTTTTTTCGGAAATTTCATGGCCGAAACTTCTACCATTACTGACCCAGAACAACAATCTGAAATTATGACATGCATGCGCTCAACAACCTTCTCTCACTGGTCACACACACCTGACGAAAATCAAATCTGGTCTCTTTACTTCGATGGATCAAAATCAAAAGAAGGAGCTGGTGCAGGGTACGTGCTCATTGATCCATCAGGTAACAAAACTTTGATTGCTTTCCGGTTAGAATTCAAATGCACAAACAATACAGCTGAATATGAGGCACTCCTGCAAGGTTGCAGAAAATCACTAGATTTGAACATTCAGAATTTGATTGTCTTTGGTGATTCAAAAATTGTGGTTAGACAGGTAAAAAATTCTATCCACTGTTTATCTCCACACCTGAAAAGCTATCAGACTGAGGTATGGAATTTAATGAACAAAATTCCTGTGTTTAACATTAATTCTATTCCAAGATTGAATAATTTTGAGCTTGATTTGTTAGCTAACGTCGCCTCAAAACTTTTTCCTGTAGAAGGCCTTTCTTCGAATGTGTTTTCCGTTGAGTTGTTGTTTTGGCCATTCGTACCGGACAACATAAAAAATTGGAGAGTCTTCGATGACGATCAACAGATCATCAGTTTTCTGCATATGGAAGAGACTTTCCAAGGAACAATTATCGATGAAGGTACCCACGATGAAAACCTTCAAGATTTTATGGTAATACCAGATCCAAGATCCTCAGAGTCTACATCGGATATGGTAAACTCTATCCCAAAATTTGTGGTTAGATTAGAAAATTTTTATGATCTTCACAATAAATTCAGAAAATCAGTGAATTGTAAAACGAATAGTTTTTTCTTGACACATGAAAAAGTAAATCTAGGAACTAAAGATAACCCACAGTGCATCAATTTGGGGTTGGGATGTTCTGAGCAAGAAAAGACAACATTTATTAAGTTTTTTAAGGAATTTAAAGATGTCTTTTCTTGGACGTACGACGATTTAAAAACCTTTGATCCTAACATCATACAACACATTATCCCCATGAAACCCCAAACCCAACATTTTCAACAGAAATCAACAAAGACGCACCCAAAGCTTGAACCGACAGTCAAGAAAGAACTAAACAAACTCTTGAATGCTAAAATAATCTTCCCAATAAGACATACCCAGTGGGTCTCTAATCTTGTCCCTGTAAGGAAGAAGAGTGGTGAAATCAGACTATGTGTTGATTTCCGAAATTTAAACCGAGCGTCTGATAAAGGCAACTACCCTGTCCCTCCCATGGAACAAATCCTTCAACAAGTATCTGGTTCTGAAATATTATCACTGCTGGATGGTTTTTCAAGATATAACCAAGTCCTTATGTCTCCCCCAGACCAGCTCAAAACCACTTTCTGTACTCCACGGGGCACCTACGCTTATAGGAAGATGCCCTTTGGGCTCATAAATGTCGATGCCACCTTTCAGAGAGCGATGGATATCGCTTTCCACGGTTTAATCAATCAATCTGTAGTAGTTTATCTAGATGATGTCACTGTCTTCTCAAAGAATAAGGGAGATCATCTAGCTCATCTAAAATTTATTCTACAACGATGTTGTAAATACAGTATTTCTTTAAATCCAAAAAATCTGTCTTTGCAGTAGAACAAGGTAAGCTCCTCAGATTCATTGTATCAAATGAAGGGATATTATTGACCCTGAAAGGACCCAAGTCATTTCAAAATTGCCCCCTCCCTCTTCCAAAAATTCCATGCAATCTTTCTTAGGTCAGATAAACTTTGTTAGGAGGTTCGTCCCCAGCTTTTCAGAAATGGGCAGACCATTACAAAATTTAATAAAAAAGGATGTACAGTGCCATTGGGGACCTTTATAAAGTCAGGATTTTGACTCAATAAAAAAGGCTATATTAGACGCTCCTTCTCTAATGAGCCCTGATTTTTCATGAGACTTCACCCTCTACATGTTTGCCTCTGATCGGTCTTATGCTATTGTCCTAACCCAAAAAAATGCTGAAAACAACGAAGTCACAATTGCCTTTATGAGCTCAGCCTTCAAGGGAGCATAACTCAATTAACCAACAGTAGATCAGCAGGCTTATGCTGTTTTTAAAGCGGTAAAAAACTTTCAATCTTATCTACTGAAATCTAGGACAAAAATCATTGTCCCTTACCCTGCTGTCAAAATGTTTTTAATGCAGAAAGAACTGAGTGAGAAAGGGGCAAATTGGGTCACATCCTTACAAGAATACAACATAGAAATTACCCCAACATAGATTGTTAGAGGCCAAGGTTGATGTAAATTGGTTGTTTATTCAGCTATAGGACAACAAAATGAAACTGATACATTAATTCAAGATTAGCACGATCAAAATCAAATCTGTTGTGCACAAAACCTTACTAGTCCTTGGTATGACGACATCAAGTTTTATCTTATACACGGATCAACCCCCCGTCACCTTGATCCAAAAAAGAGGAGATCATTGATATTAAAATGTGCTTCTTTTTAGCTGGTAAATGGTATTTTGTTTCGCCAAAATTTTGATGGAATACTTATGCATTGTCTTGAAAAAGATGAAGCAGAAAAAGTCTTATTGGAATTACATGCAAGGGAAGCTGGTGGGCATTTTGGTGGAGACACCACTACCCACAAAGTATCAAGAGCAGGTTATTACTAGCCTACTCTTTTCAAAGACGCCCATGCCTTGTGCCAAAAGTGTGTAATCTGTCAAAAGGCATCTGGATGAGTACATAAACCAACATTCCTGCTGCAACCAGTTTCGGTAGACTCCCCTTTTCAACAATGGGGCCTCGATATTATAGGCCCAATTAACCCAACATCCTTGCAACAACATAAATACATCATAACAGCCACATATTATTTCACCAGGTGGTCCAAGGCTGCACCATTAAAAGCTGTAAACACCAGCCAGGTAATATCCTTCCTGAATTCAAATATTATCACTCGTTTCGGTATTCCTGAATGCCTAGTATTTGATAATGCTTCCTATTTTTCATCTCTCGAAATGAGTGATTTCGCTTTAGAGAAATGAATAAAATTAAAGTATTTCACCAACTATTACCACCAAGGCAATGGTTTGGATGAATCAACTAATAAAAACCTGATCAATATCATCAAGAGAACGGTCTCCGAAAACCACAAAAACTGGCATAATGCATTATTTAAGGCAATCTGGGCTGATAGAGTAACTCCTAAAACTGTTGTTGGTAATTCCCCATTTTTTTTCGTTTACGATGGGGAAGCGATTCTCCCACCACATGTCCTTCTTCCATCTCTGCAGTTATCACAGAAGGTGCAAGAAGAAGACTATCCTCCCTTGGAGAGTCGGATTAACGCTTTGCTGAAGTTAGAAGAAGTAAGGGCTCAAGCAAAACGAAAATTGGATCAACATCAACTCATTGTCAAAAACTGGTTTGATTCCAATTCTTCCTCAGACATAAATTTTGAGGTAGGTGATCTTGTCCTTAAGTGGGACAAACCTCATGAGGGGAAAGGAGAACATACTAAGTTTTAAAACATGTGGTTGGGACCATTTTTAATTGCTGAAAAACTAGGTCCTAGTTCCTTTCGCCTACAGAATTTAGAGGGACATCCAGACACCTTCCTGGTGAATGGCCAAGATCTCAAAAAGTACTTTACTTGATGACTCTCCCATACAGCTTTTGTAAATATTTTTTGTTTTGTTTTCCTTGCTGTTTGTTTTTCTTTTCTGGTTTGTTTTTGTTTTCATTTTTGTTTATTGGTCTTTCTTTTTTAAACAAACATGCCTGCGCCATGGGCTAGCTCAGACAAAGAAAACATAATACTTCCCCTCGAAAATAACTACTAGAAGTTGTCAGAGCATTAATTGTTGTATTTCTCTGAAATTGTATCCTTGTTAAAGATGACTTTTTGTTTGAAAAGCGTTTTCTCGGTTTCAATCTGCATTTGAAAGTATTCACGACCATCTTTAAAAGTCTTTTTACCCTGTTCCTGTTCTTTAAGAGAGAAAATCAACGATGTCTCCCTGTTCTTGAAAGTCAGTTTTATTAATGAACTATTTTTTGGATCTTGATGAAGGACAGCACGAAAAATTTAAAGGTCTATGATATATCAAGGTGTGTTTAAAACTGGAATTTTCAGCGTCACCCCGCTCCGTTGAATATCTTTAAAAAATATGTCAGAATGTGAATAATGTCTCAAAGAGCTGTGGGAAGTGTTTGTAATCCTGCTGGGATACTGAACAGGTTTGCTGGCAGCGGGTAAATACATGCATGATGCCAAGACGACTTCGTTGGGGTACTGAACAGGCCTGCTGGCAGCAAAGCAATGTTAGGTAAAAGAAAATTTTCAGATTTGAATTTCATTTTGGCCCTAAGAATCCTTCGTTCTGATATGAAATTTCTTGATAGGATACAGACATCAGAGTGGGTTAATTGACATTCCTGTAGAGGCTATGAATTCCTGCTAGCAACAGTGGCCCTGTCAATAGTATTGGAGACATTAACTTAAATGTCATGGATTTCTTTTGCCAAGTTTGTCACCAGTTTTCATTTCTTTAAAAACAAAAGTTATCTGCAACTGGATTGCGTCATGATTATTTAAGATGTTCAAATGAATTTTCAATTGTTCTTCGATTCGAAGTTTTTCAGATTTCTCTAACCTGAACTCGTTTGTATTACAGATATAACTGCTTCTCCCAACATGTCACCATTGTTGGCAGCCCAACGATTTGATTACCTTTTTATGTCAATTAAACGATCTGTATAGCTGCCTAACTAGGGCCATGCATTTTTATCACTCTTCATGAGTTGTTTCCGAAACAACAGTCATAAATTGTTGCTTCTCCCTATTGTCTATTTCAGGCTTTGTTTTCATGACTGAAAGCATGAAAACTTGCGACTGCCATTACCATTATGTTTTAAAATTTCATTAAAGGCAAATTGTTCACATAGTTTATTATGGAATTTTGATTCCTTGATATGAAGATGTTACTCTCTTTGTTTTGATCCTTTCAATTCCAAGAATGCTTAAGAGGTTATTGGTTTCATGAACAAAGCACCCCCACGATTTGATTTTTGTATAGTTTTGGTTGATTTTTGGCTACGTTTCTTTCACAAAACTTTTCATTTTTCAATTTTTGACTTACCCAAACTTTGTAATCAAACCCATGATGCATGCACTTATTCTCGTTTTAATGATTTGGTCCTATCTCGTACTGAATGCAGAGGTGGCATATGATTTGTAGACTGACATCATTTCTAAGGATGGCCTTGGGCTTCGCAACCTTCTTTGCACACTTTTTAATTAAACATCCAACCATCGTATGAGTCTTTACAGCCTTCATTGTTGGGCTTGGGGTTATGGCTCTGTTTCATTTTTACAAACCCTCCCTATATATTGTTTTTGTTTGATTACCCTCCCATCCAGTATGGCTCCTATCATGAGAGTTGTGCCAAACGGTATCAAAACCCTACTCTTATACGATGATGCCAAAGGAGATTTGGAGAGAAGTGGTTGGCTCGTTTTCATTAGGAAGTTTCATGGTTTTAATTTAAAGGTTTCCCAACAATTCACGTTCTCCTTTGATGGTTGTAGGGCGAAAGTTGGTGATGTGCAACTAGAGAATACCGAGGATTTCCTGAGTCAAGCCACAGGGTTTCCAACGAGCGGTCAAAAATGGTTTAAAAACGAAAAAGTGGAGGAAGTTCCTTGGACCGTGTTGTTTACATCTCGAAAAATAGCGAGCTGTGATAAAGGTATGCCTATTTCATTCCTAAAATCTCGGTGGCATGATTTGCTTGCTGTGGTAAAGCAATTTGTTACATGTGAGGGACAGTTCGGGCTTGTATTTTTGTACCATTTATGCCTGCTTATGAGTTTTATGGGTTTCCCTTTGAATATGCCATATTTCTTTCTCAGGAGTCTTTATAAAATGGGGAAAATATACAAGAAAACCCGGTCAGACTCTAGCCTTTTTCATCACGGCCTAGTTAAAATCTTGCTCATACATCAATTAGAGTCACAGAATGATAACAGGGATTCATTTATAACCCAAAATGGCTATGGTAACCCTGATATGGGTGAGGTAGATAAACTTGTGGTTGAGGAGACCCTTGTCCACCCGATGGCATCCCTCTCACCTCCCCAGACTCATTTCTCCTCCCCTAACAGTGAACCCTTGATCGATCCCAAGGTCATTCAATAGGCCTGTCAATAGATTACACATCCAACTGAATGTGTTAAAAACTTAAAGAGACCTATAGGGAAGATATCTAAAAGCAGCGTTGATATAAATTTTAAGAACAAAAGGGTTGGGAGATTGATATCACAGAGTCTTTGTAATAAGACGAATTCTCATGCAAATGTGATCAGCATGATCGAGGTTGACGAAAGATCAGACACTGAAATTGACAAATTCCTTGCAGAGGAAGACCCTTTGTCATTCGGGCTACACCCTGACTGACCCTATAACTTTGTCAATAATTTTCCTCCCTGTTTGAAAGACAATCTAGAGTTTCTTGGTGTCAAGCTTTGCAATAAATCTACTATCTGTATGGAGGGCTCTTTGGTCCACATTCTTGTTTGTTCTAATGCAAACGCCACACAGTCACAGTGTGAGGTCTATTTATTATGGATCGATATATATTATACTGATATCCCAGTTCTACAGTCATGGGTTAAGGCTTTAAAAGATCAGGTCGATGTTTTAACGAGCGAAAAATTGAGGCTTGATTCAGTTATTCAAGGCAAAGAAAAATGGATGAAGACCACAGGTCATGTGATATTTAAAAACGTTGAGGCTGCTACAACCATTGTAAATTCCAAGATTTCATGATACGATTTGATTTCATGGTTAGAGGTATGATCTTTTAAACTAATAGCATGTTCATTTTCATTCTTAAGTTAGATTATTTGGTTTGTTGAATAAACTATATTTCATTATTAAATTATTCTATTTTATTCATTAAATAAAATGAGATTTCATTTACTATTATAACTAGCTACAGAATTGCAAGATTCTGTAGCCAGTTATGTTAATTCGAATTGTGTAAATTAATGACAAAAAACATATCTGAAATCTTTCTATTTTCCTTTTCTTTGAGGATATTCAGGGGTCCATGATTTCAAAATTGATCTGAGGCACTCTTAAGACCTTCCAATCATATCTATGATGTATTTTGAATGAACAGAAATGAATGGTTGTTAGTTTTTTAGGATTTAGTAGGATCAATGTGGTTGCATCCCCCTTTATTTTTTAAACAAATATTTGATCTCAGGAACAGAAACAGTTGTCTTTCCTGAGGCCTTTATAAACCTATCATTTTTGTAAACAAAGGCATCTCGGCCTGGGGCAGGAGTATGGAAAATTACACACAGACTTGAATGGAACAAAATGCATGTTACAACTTTAGCTTTTGTGTATTATGTTTCAGTTTAAGTTCAGTTTATTTCAATGTGATAATAGATAATTAAATATTTTGTCTTCATGATTTATTGTGAGTTGAAATAATTCATTATTACATGCTTTCCATATCTCATGTTTCAGATACAATACAGGGTGATCATCGATTCAATTCAAATTATGAGATTTATCTATAATTTTCTGTTGAATGTTTAAATACAAGTTCTTACAGCAAGATTTATCTCGCTATAGTTACTGTAAATCACAAGATCACTGTGACTGTCTCCATCAGACGTTCTGTTATCAAAACTCAGTTTCCATCATATTGTTTCGCATTTATTCAGAGTAATCTTAAGATTTGTTGTAGGCTGTAACTGTAGGATTTATCCCATGTGTTATC
>WSFP011380473.1:0-29671 GCA_009831015.1 Picea engelmannii | reverse complement strand
TCTAAGTTGTTGGCCAAAAATAATATCGAGACCTTGTTTAAATTCTACAAAACTCTTAATAAATTATTTAGAACGACCAAAGACAAATATTATCCCATGCTTGGCCAAGGAATTTACCAGATCCCCTTTTCTTGTGTAAAATCATACATTGGAAAAACAGGAAGATCCTTCAAAACCCTCCTTAAGTAACATATCATTGATACCCACCTCAATCACATCTCTAAGTCAGAAATCTTCAAACACTCTCACAACTCTAAGCACCTCATTTTCTTTAATAAAACCAAAATTCTTGCATTTTCCCCCTTCTACCCATTTCATATCATTCGAGAAGCACTTGAAATAAAAAAACATCCAATAATTTAACCATGAGGATGGCTACAAACCAAGCCAATCATGGAAACCAACTATTCACCACTTTTTTCACTAGTGGTTTTATGCCCTCTCAATTCTCCCTATCAAATTTCTACTTCTCCCTTGTTTCGATTTGTTACCATATTATTATCTCCATCTAATGAACCCCCCACAAATCAAGTTTTGTAGATTCTCCCCGCTATTATTTTTAGGGATTTTAGTTTATAATCTTAAATTTTAAACTTCTCTTTAATTCTCCCATTAACTTTTCCCTAATTAATTCGCCCCCCACATCTTTTTCATGTAATTTCCTTCTAATTCCCCTTTTCACCCCTTTTAACCAATTTTTATTTCTTGATCTTCTTCATTTCTAAATCCTCTCTTTACTTCTAAACCCTCTCTTTTATCCCATTAATTTAATTATTTTAATAATTCTCTTTAAATTTCCGGTGTCATCTCTTTAAAAATAAATTGGTTTTACTTCCAATTATTTCAATATTTCTCTAATTCACCAATTATTTCCCAATGTTCATTTATAACGATCATTGAATTAAATATTCATATCCCCCTTTTCATCTATACCTTAAATACTATTTTAATAATTACTTTATTATTTCTCTAATTTACTCAACGTTCACTTTTTTTCCACGAGAAAAATACTCTTTATATTCAAAAGGATATAAAATTTTACATAGACTGATCATACAGCAGACTGCTCTCTTTGGAAGAAATGCAAAAACGCCTGAAAACATTTCAATACTGTCAAGACTTGCATCTCATATTCTTATCTATAATCGCTTCCGATCAAGACTAACAACTCAGAATCATGACTATAATCGCTTCCGATCATAACGATCATAAATGTTTTCATTATTTTCATTATTTTTAATTATCTGTAGCTAAATTTAATTACAATTATTATTTTTTCCCAAATATCGATTATAAGAAACATTGCATTAACATTTTAATATGACTACCACTTCCTTCCTATAAATCATTTGCACCGACACTCTCTTCACTATAATTACAACTTTATTTGTCCCTCATGATGGGTGGAGTGTCCACTCAAAATGTCGAATGTTTCATAAACTCCCACACAATGTTTTCCATAAATTTTAACTACTATGGCAATGTAGAAATGTGAAATAAACACTTAGACTATCAATCCTAGATCTATTGTCAATGAGCTGGGTCATTATACTTGTAATTATTCAAATATTGAAGTTGTTAGGGACCTAACCTCCCTAACCCCTCACATAGGTAGAATAATATATTTTCCATCTAATAAAGGACACCATTAGTTAATAAGTCCTATTTAATAAATGTGAACAATTCAATGTAAGAAGACCTAATAAAAGCTTCTTCTTCTAGAAATATCTTCATTTAGAATGTTATTTAGAAGATATAATTAGTATAAATAAGAGTAGGATGCATGAGAGATTTTTGTCTTCAGAATTATTGTAATAGAGCTCTTCTCTGCTAGAGGTTTCTCCCCTCAAAGAGACAAGTGAACATTTCTTTCTTTGAATAAAGGTATTGTTTATGGTATAGTTCTTCTCAATATTTTGTTTTCTATTGATATCTATTGAATATTCTTGTTTCTGCATATTATATAGCATCTGGTACCTTACAAGTGTTATCAGATCACATTCCTTGGTAGGAATTGTGGGTAACACTTTTTCTAGGGTAGAGATGTATACTAATGACATCTTTAAAGCACAAAGATATGTCCTTTAGAGGGTAAATTTGTGGTGGGGACGACTACACACAGGAGATACATATGGTTTCATGGGATTTCCTAGAATCCAAGGTTTCTCACTTGTTGGAAACCTCTGTAACCCTTGTTGGTACCCCTTGAGTAGTACCACATTAGATTTAATATATACATGACCATCACTCCCACGTACCATCAAGTATATCATGAGTCCCATAGGTCCCCTGAAACCATCCCTAGATCAACCAATCGGTCTCCTGACTACTATAGTTCCACTAAGAACAACACTTAGGAAAATACTCTCTAGTACCTAGGTAATCGGGTAGTACTGCTAAGGGTACAGTCGAGCCTCCTAAGTTAGTTCCCTAATATATTGGGTTGAGTACTAATATTCGACCTTACATGTATATCAGAGAGATATAGCACAATGAAAACCCATGTCTATAGGCACCCTGCAAACCCGAAACTAGGGGAACATACCAGACAAGGAACAAAAAGGATATTTTGTCCACACAACCTTGCCTCTTGCACTCTGGTTACAAAATTACTACACATGTTTGTTTATTAAGAATCTGGGCATTTTGACACTACAATATTATTCATATGGGAGTAGTCTAGGTCATGCCCGCACCATTATTTGAGACCTACCCATTAGATTCCTTTCTTCACCTTGATTTTAATGGTACCTATCATTTTAAGACTTTTTTTCCCAGTGGGCCCAAACCCTTATTGACACCCTTATTTAAAACTTATCACAATGTCTTCCTCTCTTTCCATTGATCATCATGGTACCATTCCCTAGTAAACCCTTTCCTGTGTGAACTATGTTACAAAATGATCACCCTGTAGATAGGAGAAACTTCCCTTGGATTGATAGATCCTATACCAAGATAGAAAAGAGTATAAGTGGAAACTCACATCCCTTTAAACTCATCTAGAACAATAAAATCGAGAAGGAGAGAAAGGGTATGATGTACCTTTTTTGACATTTGACCTTGCTGCTTCCAATCCTTGAGCTTAATATTCAAACTCCTTAGCAAAAATTAATAGCTACAATGGAAAGAAAAGAAAAACAACTATCTCCTACTCTACTTGATTAGGGAAGAAAAATCTATCTACGAATATTAGAATGAAAGCAGACAAGAAAATGAGAAAACACACAAGCTTGAAAGAAATAGGCCACGTATATATTGAATGAGAACCAATAAATAAGATACTTACAGACCATGATTGATGTTGCAGTAGCCTCTCCAAGGTCTCCTCGTCCAACCCTTGCATGAATGTATCAAGATCAAAATGTTGATACTCTAACTTATTATGTTCCCCTTTCACCTTGAAAATAACTTCAATATATAGGCTTGAGAGGCACAACCACCATGAGAAAATGAAGGATATGGTTGAGGATATGGATCCTTAAGGTTCGGATATGATCCTAAGATGAAGCCATGACATAGGGGTCAAACACAAAAAACCTCATCCCAATAGATTTGACCCATAGAATAAAGTGGAGGATCCACTTTTTCCTTCTAACAAGATTGGCGCACCCCTTAATGAGAGACATAGTTCCATTTTCCAAAAGTGGCACTCCCTTAACATGGAAAGGGGAGCATAGATACTGCCTATACATGGGCAGGGGAGTGCTTGGCATGTTTACAGGAATAATGTGCTTGTCATTGATGGCAAGAACAACAAGAACCAAACCTCGAGAGTGCAGAAGACGAGAAATCTCAGAAGAGATAGCGGGTTCCAAAAGTGCAGACGAGATCCAAGAGACGGACTCGCAGAAGGAGAAAAGGTCGAGAAAAAATTATAATTTAGAGATATTAGAAATATCAGGAGGAAGAAAGAAAGTGGTCATTGGATCACTAATCCCGAATACACGATGACCATTAGATCAATGTCTAGTGACCATAGGAACCATAGAGGAGAAGTACAGATCTAATCCATTGGATCTGAGTGTCGAGGATAAACAGTAATTGGATTCATAAATACATGCACAAAGGTTAATCCTTTGGATGAGCATAGGAGAGTGGAATTTTCAAAGTCCCGAAGTCTCGAAGTAAGCAGGGACTGACCATTGTTAAGAATGACAGGTGGCACGCGATCAACAACTCTGGAGAAAATCACTTCGAGAATTTTCAGTTTGAGATCTGAAATCCCTGAAGTTTGGATAGCCGGGGAGTCAGAGTAAACGTCAACCATTAGATCATTTTAAAGTGGAAGGACAAGATAAGCTAGAGAAGAAGCATCACAGAAAGATCGAGCCTCCAATCTAAGAACATGATCGACGAACAACATTTATTTCGGGTCTAAAAGTTGCAAGGAGGTTACTGTTCGGGGATTCTCACTTTAGAAGAATTGGCGTCTTGAAAAGTCGAAATACCCAAAGTCCAGAAGTGAATGAGGATCCATGTCAACAAGCCTATGTTGGCAAGGACATGTGGTGAAATCAGACAATGACAAGTGTCAATTTGATTCGACATTTTAGGTATGTGCAAATCACAAATCCGAGTGACATGTGGATGCTACTAGGCTCATGAAACTTCATAAAGTGACATAAGTAAGTGACATAACTCTGAGATTTTTACCACTAGAAATTAGCCTAAAGTCTTGAAGTCCCGAACTTCGAATACCCGAAGAAGATCTAGACCGTCGATCACCAGAAGGACGCGTGGTAGAAATCTTTGCAGTTCGGAGAAAGACACTCCAGAAAAAGAGAGAAAAGAAAGTTAAGAGTTGATATTCCCGAACCTCATAAACCCAAAGTCAATATCAACCATCTGATTCTGAGAGATATGCGTCAGTCGATCGCTAACTCTAGATAAAATCAAAGGAAGGAGGCAAGGATGGAAAGTTGATATTGCCGAACCCAGAATACCCGAAGGGATTGTGACCTTTGATTCGAGGAGGACATATGCCAGTAGATATTCCATTTTGAAAGATATCCAGTCAGAAAAAATGAGAATTCAAGACTTGAAATCTATGAATTCCGAAGACCTGAAGGAGATTTCAACCATCGATCGAAAAGGGTACACGCATCAGTGGATTGTCAACTCCATTAAAAAGAAAAGGAAGTTTTAAAGGTCAGAAAGTTGAGATCTCCAAACCTTGAATACCCAAAGTGATTGTGACCGTCGATCCAAAAGGGACATGCATCGTTGGATCATGGAATCCAGGTGAAATTCTCTGGGAGGAAGTGGAGCTTGAGAATCGAGACTCCCGAAGCCCGAAAGGAGAAATTGATCTCGTCCGTTGGTTTGAAGGGCCACATGTCACTTGGTCGTTGAGACTAAGGATCACACGTGGATGGAGGAAAGAAGGAAGGAAAATAAAATAGATCTAATTCATTGATCAAGGGAATCTATCAGAGACCGAGAGATCGAAAATCACACATGATTCCGGGATCAGAAGTTACTCGCAAGTTAATTTTCTGAGGGCAGGCCGCAATTGAAACCATGGTATCAGAGAAAAGGTATGTGGCAGCTGGAGGTAGATTGCGAGGAGAAAAGCGGTTAATCCAAAAACCAATTTTGTACGCACTTGCAATTGTTCGCTTGTGCAAAGACGTATCCCGAGGTCACATGTGATAGCGGGATAATGAGAAGAGAGATCATGCCTGCAATCTCATGATGATTTGAAGTTCATCGCCCAAGGTCATATTGAAATAAAAGGGGCTAGCGCTCATGAGACCAAGAACATGAAGCACCTTTTGAATAAGTGTTTGGTCACTGTCGGTGGTCACGTGAAGGTAGGGGCTTAGAATCCGAAGAATCTATAATTGACTGGTTGTAACTGACAGAGAATACGAAGAGTTTCGACAGCTAGAGAAGCCAAAGAATCTTTGGATAACTACCATTGATGATGAACAGATACTGCATAATCTCCAGAGAAGATGATGAGTTGGTATGATGATCGGGCATAGTACTCGACATGAGAGTGAAATGCAGAACAAAGAATAGTGGGTGTTACTTCGATAGTGATGCATGTGGGTAGGGAGAGAGGAAGAGTAGTACCTAAGGAGGATATCAGAGATGCAGTGAATAACATGCAGAGGCAACACATAGTATAAAGAGAAGAAAGAGAAGCTAAATAGTGTATCGATGTGCATAGCAGGAGAATGAACAGAGGATAGAATCGAAACAGAGAACAAAAGTTGGAAGAGACAAAGCAAGTAAGTAAAGTTTTGTAAGATTCAATCAGGGTGGTAGGATGGTGCTATGGAGGATTGCAATCCTCTAAATTCTAGTTGGTGCTAGAAGATATTCTGGGAGTTGGTGCTTCCTTCTAGTGGGTTCTATAGAAACCTGGGAATTGGTGCTTCCATCTAGTTGGTGCTAGAGAAATATGAGAGTTGGTGCTCTCTTCAAGTTTTATCTTTCTATAAGAGTTTGTAGCCTCATATTTGAGTTGGAGCTCAAAGACTGTGATGTACATGAAAGTTGGAGCTTGATTGACATCCTAAGAAGAAGAGGTTTTCTCCCTTTATGGATTTCCTCATGAGAAATCTGTGTCTCTGTGTATTTCATGTGATGGACCAAATGTTGTTTATCTATTCATGTTAAGTTATCAGTGACACATTAAATAATAATTTAGAAAGATTCATAAAAGAACAAAAATTTTCAAGCTTATATTATAATTGATTCACCCCCCCTCTCAGTTATATTTCCAACAATTGGTATCAGATCTGGTTCCTTTTATTTAAAGGTAGATCATTAAGCTTAAACATGACAAGTCATGAAGGAAATTCAACCAATAAGGCCCCCCTGTTCAATGGAACAGAATTTTCCTTCTGGAAAGTTAGGATGAGAACCTACATAATGGCTTTGGGTGCAGATGTTTGGGATGTGGTAGAGACTGGTTATGTAAAGCCAGTTGTACTATCTAATAAGGATGACAAGATAGAATCCATCTTCAATGCTAAAGATATGAATGATATTCTAAGTGTGCTTGTAGAAGAAGAGCTTGTCAAAGTCATGCATTGTGATTCAACAAACGTTATGTGGGACAAGCTTATAAGTAGTTATGAAGGTGATAAAAAAGTGAAAGATGCAAAACTTCAGCCTCACAGAATGAAGTTTGAGCAATTAAATATGGATGAAGAATAAACTATCAGCAATTAATTCTTACGTATAGAAGAACTTTTCAACATTATGAAAGGCCTAGGTGAAACGATAGTTGATTCTTTTCTAATCCAAAAAATATTAAGATCTCTTCCTGATAGATTTAACTCAAAGGTCTCTGCTATAGAGGAAATAACTTATCTCAAAATGTTGACACTAGATCAACTTCTTGGAACCCTAACTTCTTATGAAATTAGAATCACCAAAGGTAAATCCACTGCAAGAGAGGCATATTTTAAAGTAGAGAAAAACACAGACTCTGATATAGATGAGATTGAAGAAAATTTTGTGAGAAGACTGAAGAAAGGATCAAGAAAATACAAAGGTAAACTACCCTTCATATGTTTCAACTCTGGTAAGATAGGTCATTTTTCATCTAAGTGTCCTAAAAAAGTAAAGGATCAGACATATGATGATGAAGAGAAGAACAAACACAAAAAGGTCTATAAAGAGAATAATTTTAAGAAGAAAAGCCTTTGTGTAAACAATGATGATGATCACTCAGATGATGAAAGCAGTGACTCTTCTATTGAAGATAAAATAAATGATATCATGCTAATAGCTTTAGAATATCTAAAAACTGAAGATACAGGAAGTGAGTTTGTTGGCTGTGAAGCATAAGTAGATCTTGAAGGAGAACTTGTCAGTGCCATGGAAGAGATTGATAGACTCAGAGAAAAGAAAAGAAAATAAAAATAGTTACTTCTCAGGTATGAGAAAACATTCAAGGAACCATCTGAAGAAATTAATGTGTTGAAGGTTATGTTAGAAGAAGCTAAGAATATTGAATAAATCCTCAAACAAAAATTGAAGGAAGCCGAAAGAAAAGGGGAAAAATTGGAAGATGAAGTAGTTTCTGTCAGAAAAGATCTAGAGAAATTTCAGTCCTTATATCATCAAAATATGACAAGTATTAAATCCTCAGAAGGATTAGCCTCCATTCTAAATTAGAAAAGGAATTCAAAGTTGAAAACTGGTTTGGTTTATGAAAAGGGATCAAGTAGTGGCCATCCAAGCAACAAAGAATCCATCAAGTTTGTCAAATATAAAACTACCGACAACAACAAGCCTGTAGAAATAAAGGAAGAGAATCAGCCGCCAAGGAGGAGGGAAGGAAAAACTACTAGAACTGAATCTAAAGAACAAATAAATAATACACTCTCTTCTCAAGAAAATCATCAGAATGGAAGAAATATACCTACTTAAATAAGACAACCATTTTCCAGGTACAAATATTTTTTATATGGATATTGTTTTTACTGCTCTAAGTTTGGCCACAAAGCTGTAAATTGTTCTCTAATATTTAGACATGAGAAATCAAGACAACCAAGGAATAAATACATGTCTCAAAAAAGAATAAGACAACCAAGTTACAAACAACCACAGACTGCAAATCATGTGACGGCTAGGAAAAAGACGCAGACTAAGCATAACAACTGTTATGATCCTTTGTTCAATGAGCCAAAATGTTACATCTGCCATAATTATGGACATAAAGTTGTAGACTGTCGCTTAAAGAACTATAAGCTATATTCAAATCACAAAGTTGAAAACATCAAGGTTTGGAAGAAGAATGAAAATAACAAGTGTGGATTTGTTTTGTCAGCTCAAAGAAAAAAAGACTCATGGTATATTGACAGTGGATGCTCCAATAATATGATAGGTGACAAAAGTAAGTTCCTATCACTCAAGGAAAATAAATCAGGAAGTGTGACCTTTGGAAATGATGCTCCAGGAAAGATTAGAGGTAAAGGTCTAGTAAGCTTAAGTAATGGAAGAAGAAAATATAAATATGTATTATTTGTTCATGGTTTAAAGAATAATCTTCTCAGTGTCAGTCAGATATGTGACAGAGGATGTGAAGTCACTTTCACTGCTAAGAATTGTAAAATAAGGACAAAAAACAAAGGAGAGCTTCTTGCAAAAGGGGTTAGAACTGAAAACAATGTATATGTTTTGAAGGAAGATAAGGAGAAATTCCATTTAAGAAAAATTGATGAAAGTTGGTTATGGCACAGAAGGCTTAGACACCTGAACTTTGATCATGTTGTCAAACTGAATAATGAAGGTGTTGTGAAAGACCTTCCAAAAATATCTAAGACTAATAACTCTGTATGCGAGTCATGCCAAATGGCGAAGTTGACTCGTGCCCAATTCAAATTGAAGAGTTTCACATATTCAAAGAAACAACTTCAACTTGTTCATATGGATCTATGTGGACCATCGCAAAAATAAGGAACTAGAGGAGAACGTTACTTTATGCTGGTCATTGATGACTTCTCCAAACGTACGTGGGTTTCTTTTCTGAGAGAAAAATTTGATGTGTTTGAGAAGTTCAAAATGTTTAAGGCATTAGCCGAGAATCAGAAAGGAAGAAAGTTAAAGGCAATTCACTCAGGCAGAGGAGGAGAATTTATGTCAAGATAGTTCAAAGAATTATGTGATAGACATGGAATTAAAAGAGAATATACTATTCCAGGTACTCCTCATCAAAATGGATTTGTAGAACACCAAAATAGATCAGTTCAGTAGATGGCAAGGGCCATGATGAATGAAAGGGACATTTCACCAACCTTTTGGGTGGAGGCTGTTCATATTATGAATAAATCACATCTAAGGCCGAACAATGACAAAAATCCACATGATTTGTGGTTTGGTCGACCTGCATCCATCAAGAACTTCAAAGTATTTGGAAGTAAATTCTACATCAAAACTAATGATGATCATCTGGGAAAATTTGATAGTAGAGTTGGTGAAGGTATATTCTTAGGATATGCAATGAACAGTAAAGGTTGCAGTTGCTTTAACAAAATAATGCATAAATTAGTAAACTGTATTGATGTTCGAAAACAAAGAATAAGAAATAAGCCAGATGAAAAAGATGATGAGAATAATGAAAATGAAGAACAACAAATCCTAGAGTCACAAGAAAATGATGAATCAGGTGGAGAAGAGACACCCGGACAAGAAGAGTTAGGACAACAATCAACATCAAATCCTTCCTCTAGAATTACTCAAAAGAATCATCTTGAACGTCAAATAATTGGTGAGAAAGACAAAGGTGTACAAACTAGGAGGAGGATAATCAAAGACACCGAGCAATCACATATAGCCTTCATATCCATGGTGGAACCCACGAACTTCAATGAAGCCAGTGAAGATGTAAATTGGTTAAAATCAATGAATGAGGAACTTGACCAGAGTGAAAAGAATGACACTTGGGAACTCATTCCTAGGTCAGAAAATAAAAAATGTTATAGGATCCAGATGGGTCTACGAAAATAAGATGAATGAGCAAGGAAATATTGTAAGAAATAAGGCTAGATTGGTCTGTAAAGGATATTCTCAAATAGAAGAACTGGACTTTGATGAAATTTTTGTGCCCATAGCAAGATTAGAAGCTATTAGAATGTTTCTTGCCTATGCTTGTCACAAACAGTTTAAAGTCTATCAAATGGATGTCAAGTCATCTTTTCTAAATGGAGATCTAAAAGAAGAAGTCTATATGGAACAACTAGAGGGTTTCCAACTTTCAGATAACCCTGACTTTGTTTGCAAGATGAAGAAAGCCTTATATGGGTTGAAACAAGCTCCTCGTGCATGGTATTACAGACTGGATAAGTATCTTCAAGAAAAAGGGTTCAAGAGAGGAACAGTTGACAAAAATCTATATATCAAAACAGAGGGTAATGATTTTCTCATTGTGTTGGTCTATGTAGATGACATCATCTTCAGAAGAAATAATGCTTCGTTAGTATAGTGGTTTGCCTCTGCCATGCAGTCTGAATTTGAAATTACTATGATAGGGGAAGTGCCATTTTTTCTTGGTCTACAAATTACTCAGAGGTATGAAGGATTATTTCTTTCTCGGGAGAAATATCTAGGATAAATATTTAAAAGGTTTCAAATGGAAGATTCTACACCTATGAGCAAACCTATGGTCACTGGATGCAAGTTAAGAAAGGATGATGACTCACCTGATGCTGATCAGGGTTCCTATAGGTATATGATAGGTGGCCTATTGTATATCACAACATCTCGTCGAGACATAATGCATGTTGTTGGAATGGTAGGAAGGTATTAGGCTTCACCTAAATAGAGTCATTTTTTAGATGTCAAAAGAATATTCAAATACCTGAAATGAAAAATGAACTATGGCCTATGGTATCCTATGAATCAAAATTTTCAACTATTAGTCTATTCATATGTTGATTGGGCTAACTGTGTGAATCAAATGAAAAGCACAAGTGGTGGTGCATTCTTCTTAGGATATTCTCTTGTAGCATGGTTGAGCAAGAAGAAAGGTCACATTTCCGTATCAACTATAGAAGCTGAATACATTGCATCTTCCACTTGTTGTACTTAAGTATTATGGATGATTCAAACACTTGCAGACTTGGAGGTAAAGTATAATGCATCGATCCCAATTCATTGTGATAATACTAGTTCCATTAGTGTTTCAAAGAATCTTGTATTTCACTCCAGGACCAAGAATATACCCATCAAGTATCACTTCTTGAGGGAACATGTAAGAAACACTATTGTTTCTTTTCATTATATTCCATCCCAAGATCAAATTGTTGATATCTTCACTAAATCACTTGCAAAGGCTCAGTTTGAGTATCTACGCCAGAAAAGTTGGGCATGACAATGTTACCAAGTTAAATAGTCTATCTGATCAGAGGGAGAGTGCCCCTTGTATATCTGATCAGGGGGAGCACAGAGTCACTCTATCTTCTCTTTGACATTGATGTCAAAGGGGGAGAAAAAGGTGTTGTCTGTATGCTACAGTTGGAGGTCTAAGCATAATAGTGTAGTCTTTCAGGGTTGCCATCAATTCCAAAGGGGGAGATTGTTGGCATATTTACAAGAAGAATGTGCTTGTGATTGATGGAAAGAATAGTAGCGAACCAAACCTCGAGAGTGAATAATATGATAAAGATCAGAAGAGATAGCGGGTTTCAGAAGTTCAAACGAGATCCAAGAGACAGACTCACAGGAGGAGCAAAGGTCGAGAAAAACTTCTAAGTCAGAGAGATCAGAAATTTCAGGAGGAAGAACGATAGTGGTCGTTGGATCACTAATCCTGAATACTCGATGACCATTAGATCAGTGTCCAATGACCAGAGGAAGCGCAAAGGAGAAGTACAAATCTGATCCATTTGATCTAAGCACCGATGATCAACAGTCGTTGGATTCATAAATACAAACATGAAGGTTAATCCTTTAGATGAGCATAGGAGAGCGAACTTCTCAAAGTCTTGAAACCCCAAATTAAGAAGGGACCGACCATCTTCAATACTGACTGGTGGTACACGATCCACAACTCTGGAGCAAATCACTTCAAGAATTTTCAGTTTGAGATCTGAAATCCCAGAAGTCTAGAGAGTCGGAGAGCTGGAGTAAATGTCAGTTGTCATATCATTTTAAAGTGGAAGGACAAGATAATCTATAAAAGAAACATCACAGAAAGATTGAGTCGTCAATTTAAGAACATGATCGATGAACAAAATTTAGTTTGGGTCTAAAAGTTGCGAGGAGGTTACTATTCGGGGATTCTCACTTCAGAAGAATTGGCGACTTGAAAATTCTAAATACCCGAAGTCCTGAAGGCCAAAATCCCAAAGTGAATGAGGATCCACATCAGCAAGCCTATGTCAGCAAGGACATGTGGCACAATCAGACAATGACAAGTCTCAAGTTGATTCAGCATTTCAGGTACGTGAAAATCACAAATTCGAGTGACACGTGGCCGCTACTAGGCTCATGACACGTCATCAAGTGATGTAAGTAAATGACATCAATCCGGGAATTTTACCACCAATGATTAGCCTAAACTCCTGAAGTCCCAAATGCCAAATACCCAAAGAATATCCAGGATGTCGATTTCTAGAAGGACGCGTGGAAGAAATTTGTGCAGTTCAGGGAGAGACACTCTGGAAAAAGCAATCAAAGAAGGTTAAGAGTTGATATTCCTAAACCTCGAAAACCTGAAGTCAATATCAACCGTCTGATTCTGAGAGACACGCGTCAGTCGATCGCTAACTCTAGATAAAAGAAAAGGAAGGAGGAAAGTTTGGAAAGTTGGGATTGACGAAACTTGAATACTCGAAGGGATTGTGACCATTGATTCGAGGAGGACATATGTCAGTAGATCATCCATTTCAGAAGATATCTAGTCAGAATAAAAGAGAAGTTGAGGCTTGAAATATTCGAAGTTTGGAGACCCGAAGGAGATCTCAACCATCAATCCAAAATGGGACATGCATCAGTGTATTGTCATCTCCATTAAAAAGAAAAGGAAGTTTGAAAGGTCGGAAAGTTGATATCTTCAAACCTCGAATACCCGAAGGGATTGTGACCGTCGATCCAAAATGGACATGCGTCATTGGATCATGGACTCCGGGTGAAATTCTCTGGGAGAAAGCAGAGCTTGAGAATCGAGAGTCTCGAAGCTCGAAAGGTGAAATCGATCTTGTCTATTGGTTTGAAGGGCCACATGTCACTTGGTTGTTGAGACTAAGGATCAAGCATGGACAGAGGAAAGAAGGAAGGAAAAGACAAGAGATCTGAGACGTTGATAAAGGGAATCTATCAGAGACCGAGAGATCGACAATCACGCATGATTGTGGGATCATAAGTTGCTCACAAGTTAATTTTCTGAGGGAAGGCTTCAATTGAAACCACGGTATCAGAGAAAGGGTACGTGGCAGCTGGAGGTAGATTGCAGGGAGAAAAGCGGTTAATCCCAAAACCACTGTTGGACGTGCCCGCAATCATTCGCCTATGCAAATACGTAGCCTGAGGTCACATGTGACAGGGGGCTAACAAGAAGAGAGCTCGTGCCCACAATCTCGTGATCATGTGAATTTCATCAGCCGAGTTCATATTGAAATAAAGGGGGCTAGCGCTTTCTAGACCAAGAATGTGAAGCGCCTTTTGAATAAGCGTTTGGTCACCACTAGTGGTCACGTGAAGGTGGGGGATTAGAAGCCAAAGAATCCATAATTGACTGGTTGCAACTGACAAAGAAGACAAAGAGTTTCAACAGCCAAAGAAGCCAAACAATATATGGATAATTGCCACTGATGATGAACAGATACTGCATAACCACCAGAGAAGACGATGAGTTGCTATGATGATTGGGCAGAGTACTCAACATGAGAATGAAATGCATAATAGAGAATAGTGGGTGTTACTTCAATATTGATGCATGTGGGTAGGGAGAGAGGGAGAGAAGTACCTGAAGAGGAGATCAAAGATGCAATGTATATCATGCAGAGGCAGCACAAAGTATAAAGGGAAGAAAGAGATGCTGAATAGTGTATCAATGTGCGCAGCAGGAGAATGAACACAGTATAGAAGAGGAACAGAGAATAGAAGTTGGAAGAGACAGAGAAAGTAAGTAAAGTTTTATAAGATCCAATCAGGGTGGTAAAGTGGTGCTAGGGAGGAATGCATTCCTCTAAATTCTAATTGGTTCTAGAAGATATTCTGGGAGTTGGTTCTTCCTTCTAGAGGGTGCTAGAAAAACCTGGGAGTTGGTGCTTCAATCTAGTTGATGCTAGAGAAATCTGAGAGTTGGTGCTCTCTGCAAGTTGTATCTTGCTATCAGAGGTTGTAGCCCCATATTTGAGTTGGAGCTCAAATACTGTTATGTACATGAAAGTTGAAGCATGATTGACATCCTAAGAAGAAGAGGTTTTCTCCCTTTATGGGTTTCCTCATGAGAAATATGTGTCTCTGTGTATTTCGTGTGATGGATAAAATATTGTTTATCTATGCATGTTAAGTTATTAGTAACAAATTAAATAATAATTTAGAAAGATTCATAAAAGAACAAAAAGATTCAAGCTTATATTATAATTGATTCACCCCCCCCCCTCTCAGTTATATTTCCAACATGCCACCCTTCTAAATTGCTCAAAAAGGGTAAAATTCTCAGGTAAAACCATGCTTCAACTGATAGATTATGTGGCTTCTTCCTCTAACATGATTTAGAAGTTGTGACAAGTGTTTCCAGGGTGTCAATTGATTTATGCACTAGAAAATTTGGGTCATTTTGCGATGGCTATTTCGACGCTATTGCGACGTTATGTCATGGATATTGAAACAAATATTGAGTCTCTCAAACGTCATTTCATGTGACATGGAAAGTTCGACGAACTTGAATTAACGTCGCAAGAGCGATGACCATAGGGAAATTCTCACAATTGTGGGAAAAAAAGAAATATCGTCACCAATACGACTAAGTGAAGAATTCGTCGAAAGAGTGACACAGTAGGGAAATCGTCACACACTCGACAATATAGGAAAAGTAAGTGAAAGCATTGCGACGAATTGACTATCAAAATGTTCATCACTATTGAGACAAAAACATGGTATATAGAAACGATTTCGCTATACAAATTTCATGGTTTATATAGAAAATTTGTCACGGGATTTCTATTGTGCGTCGAAATTGCAACGACAACTTTCGTGCTCTATATATCAAATTCATCGCAGGATTTCTATTGTGCGTTGACAAATTTCATGTTTTATATAGTGTTGGCAGCCCAACGATTTGATTACCTTTTTATGCCAATTAAATGATCTGTATAGCTGCCTAACTAGGGTCATGAATTTTTATCACTCTTCATGAGTTGTTTCCGAAACGACAGTCGTAAATTGTCACTTCTCCCCATTGTCTATTTCAGGCTTTGTTTTCATGACTGAAAGCATGAATACTTGCGATTTCCATTACCATTATGTTTTAAAATTTCATTAAAGGAAAATTGTTCACATAGTTTATTATGGAATTTTGATCCTTTCAATTCCAAGCATGCTTAAGAGGTTATTGGTTTCATGAACAAAGCACCCCCGCGATTTGATTTTTGTATAGTTTTGGTTGATTTTTGGCTACGTTTCTTTTACAAAACTTTTGATTTTTCGATTTTTGACTTACCCAAACTTTGTAATCAAACCCATGATGCGTGCACTTATTCTCGTTTTAATGATTTGGTCCTAGCTCGTACTAAATGCAGAGGTGTCATACGATTTGCAGATTGGCATCATTTCTAAGGATGGCCTTGGGCTTCACAACCTTCTTCGCACAATTTTCAATTAAACATCCAACCATCGTATGAGTCTTTACAACGTTCATTGTTGGGCTCGGGGTTATGGCTCTATTTCATTTTTACAACGCCTCCCTGTATACTATTTTTATTTGATTACCCTCTTGTCCAGTATGGCTCCAGTTGTGAGAGTTGAGCCAAACAGTATCCAAACCCTACTCTTATATGATGATGCCAAAGGAGATTTGGAGAGAAGTGGTTGGCTCGTTTTCATTAGGAATTTTCAGGGTTTTAATTTCTAGGTTGCCCAACAATTCATGTTCTCCTTTGATGGTTGTAGGGAGAAAGTTGGTGATGTGCAACTGGAGGTTACCGAGGAGTTCATGAGTCAAGCCACAGGGTTACCAACGAGTGGTAAAAAATGGTTTAAAAACACAAAAGTGGAGGAAGTTCCTTGGACCCTGTTGTTTACATCTCAGAAAATAACGAGTTGTGATAAAGGTATGCCTATTTCATTCCTAAAATCTCGGTGGCATGATTTTCTCACTGTGGTAAAGCAATTTTTTACATGTGAGGGACGGTTCAGGATTGTATTTTTAAACCATTTACGCCTGCTTATGAGTTTTATGGGTTTCCCTTTGAATATTCCATATTACTTACTTAGGAGTCTTTATAAAATGGGGAAAAGATACAATAAAAACCGGTCAGACTCTAGCCTTTTTCATCACAGCCTAGTTAAAATCCTGCTCATACATCAATTAGAGTCACAGAATGATAACTCGGATTCGTTTATAACCCGAAATGGCTATGGTAACCCTGATATGGGTGAGGTAGATAAACTTGTGGTTGAGGAGACCCTTCTCCACCCGATGGCATCCCTCTCACCTCCCCAGACTTGTGTCTCCTCCCCTAGCAGCAAACCCTTGATCGATCCCAAGGTCATTCAACAGGCCTATCAACAGATTACACATCCAACTGACTGGGTTAAAAACCTAAAGAGACCTATAGGGAAGAAATCTAAAAGCAGTGTTGATATAAATTTTAAGAAAAAAAGGGCTGGGAGACTGATATCACAGAGTCTTCATAATAAGATGAATTCTCATGCAAACGCAATCATCATGATCGAGGTTGATGAAAGCTTAGACTCTGAAATTGACAAATTCCTTGTAGAGGAAGACCCTTTGTCATTCGGGCTACACCTTGATGGACCCTGTAACTTTGTTGATAATTTGCCTCCCTATTTGAAAGACAATCCAGAGTTTCCTGGTGTCAAGCTTTGCAATAAATCTACTATCCGTATGGAGGGCTCTCCGGTCCACAATATTGTTTGTTCTAATGCAAATGCCACACAGTCACTGTGTGAGGTCTGTCTATCATGGATCGATAGATATTATACTGATATCCCAGTTCTACAGTCACGTGTTAAGGCTTTAAAAGATCAGGTCGATGTTTTAACGAGCGAAAACTTGAGGCTTGAGTCAGTTATTGAAGGAAAAGAAAAACGGATGAAGACCATAGGTCATGCGATATTTAAAAACGTCGAGGTTGCTACAACCATTGTAAATTCCAAGATTTCATGATACGATTTGATTGCATGGTTAGAGGTATGATATTTTAAACTAATAGCATGTTCGTTTTCATTCTTAAGTTAGATTATTTGGTTTGTTGAATAAACTATATTTCATTATTAAATTAGTCTATTTTATTCATTAAATAAAATGAGATTTCATTTACTATTATAACTAGCTACATAATCGCAAGATTTTGTATCTAGTTATGTTAGTTCGAATTGTTTAAATTAATGACAGAAAACATATATGAAATCTTTCTATTTTCCTTTTCTTTGAGGATATTCAGGGTTCCATGATTTCAAAATTGATCTGAGGCACTCTTAAGACCTTCCAGTCATATCTATGATGCATTTTGAATGAACAGTTGTTAGTTTTTTAGGATTTAGTAGGATCAGGGTGGTTGCATCCCCCTTTATTTTTGAAAGAAATATTTGATCTCAGGAATAGAAACAATTGTCTTTCCTGAGGCCTTTATAAACCTATCATTTTTGTAAACAAAGGCATCTCAGCCCGAGGCAAGAGTATGGATAATTACACACAGACTTGAATGGAACAGAATGCATGTTACAACATTATCTTTTGTGTATTATGTTTTAGTTTAAGTTCTGTTTATTTCGATGTGATAATAGATAGTGAAAGCTTTTGTCTTCATGATTTATTGTGAGTTGAAATAATTCATTATTACATGTTGTCCATATCTCATGTTTCAGATACAATACAAGGTGATCATTGATTCAATTCAAATTATGAGATTTATCTATAATTTTATGTTGAATGTTTAAATACAATTTCTTACAACAAGATTTATCTCAATGTAGTTATTGTAAATCGCAAGATCATTGTGATTGTCTCCATCAGACGTTCTGTTATCAAAACTCAGTTTTCAGCATATCGTTTCGCATTTATTCGGAGCAATCTTAAGATTCGTTGCAGGCTATAACTGTAGGATTTATCCCATGTGTTATCGCTTGTGATCTATTATATCACTGCAATTATTTTTTGTCTTATTATTTCATCAATTGAATACACCAGTCAATACACAGTTTGGCCTTTGCACCAAACAGTGTTAATATGCACAACATATTTATCTCGTGGATGGACCGATGCACGATTTACCCAAACAGCTGGACTCATATTCTTCAAATGATTAATAGGTTAGTTTATTCTTTTATTTTATTTGCTAGCTCATTATAGAAGTTTTTATATATAGTATAATTTTCGCTATCTGTATCTTCCTGTTTGATTAAGTAGTTTAATATTTGATCTTGTGAATGCATATAAACAAGAAAACAAATAATACTTTTTCTTTCTTTATTACTGTCGTTAAAAGAACCATTTTAAATTCTATTTTCTATGATTTTAGATTAAAACTCATTATTTGTATATTTGTATATATGATAACTAGAATTATTATATAAATATTAATTAGATAAACTGCATATATATATTTAGATGTACATATATATTTCAGTGATTATTATTTAGTAATTTATTGCATTTCTATTAGTTATTTTTCGCTTCCCTTAGGACTTTAGATTGGCCAACGAAGCCATTAAACCCATCAGGGTGAATTAATCCAAATGGATTGGGTTAATTGGACAACCCCGAACCGAATTCACTCTTCCATTTGATGAGTGGTCAATTTCGCCCGTTAACAAATGGCGCTAGAAGGAGGGCCTGAATACTATTAATAGCATGAGGAGGTCGCAAGACTCCTCCCCCACCTACCCACTCACCTATAGTAACAAGAAGTCATTATGATGACAACATTGTCCCTCAAACAACAACCACATCAAATGACAATCCACGGATCACCGTTGAACTAGTAACTCCAAACCCCCCAGGGGCCGATGTACAAGAAATTGTTCGTCAATCCCTCATAAGGATGCATAGTGCCTTGGCCCGTATCAGACAACCAGGTTGGCCTTTGAACCAACCATTAGACTTCTATGATATCAGGGAGCAACTTGAAGGTATTGATCTTACCCTAAACCCTAAAGATCTAGATCGCATCCTCACTCCTGCAGCAGGAGGATCTGGTATTCCACCATCACCACCCCCTTCATCTCCTTCTTCTTCTAGAGAAAAATCATCAGAAGAAGGCAGTTCCTCATCTCATCCTTTGACAACACCCACACCTATGGCCAATCCGAACAATCCCGCCAGACCTTGGCTCGATCAAGATGTAGTGGCCATACCTGAACCCCAACATCCTTTTCCTAAACATCCAGAGAAATGGCTCCCTAAATTTGACCCAGATTCCAAGCAGATTGTTGAGGATCATATCAAAAAATCCATGCTAGCCATTAGGCTCCGTAATGTTAAACACGAAGACTTAGTGTGTAGACTTTTTCCCTACACCTTTGAAGGAAATGCCTCTACCTGGTACTTTTCCCAACAACCCCACACCATCGTGTCATGGGATAGATTTGAATCATGTTTGCTTGAGAAATTCAGAGATGATAAATCTCCTGGAGTCCTAGTCATGGAACTCTCTACTTTAAAGATGAACCCCAAAGAAAAGATAAAAGACTTTAATCAAAGGTTCCTGACATTAAAGAATCGAATCCCCACGGACTCAATGCTTGTCAAAAATCTTATTGTCGCATACTACACGAAATCCTGAAAACAAAACATAACCATTTGGGTAAAAAGGTCCAAGAAAGCCACATTGTTAGAAGCCTTCGAAGAGGCGAGTCAAATTGAGAAAGATATTCTCAGCCTAAAAGACAATACCTGTAATGAGGCAGACACTACTTCATCCTCCAAAAAGAAAATCGAAATCCTTCCTAGACCTCCCCAAAACAAAACTCAACCAGATAGTTTGGATCTAGAAGGCTTATAGAAGGTCATTCAAAAGTTGTCTAATCAAGTTATAGATTTGAGAAGATCGGTTGAATAAGCTTCTTCAAGCAAAGGGCCTTACAAACCCCCTTTTAGAAAGCCTTTTCCCACAAACCGACCTAACTCAAATTCTGAAGGCCTAAATCTAGAAAGCTTACAGTTTGCTATTCAGACGATTCTAGAGGCACATGATAACTTGATTCCTCCCGAGAATCCTAAAGACGTAGCCAAACAAGAGATAGTGGAAGAGGACGAATCCTCCCCAAACATTTTTGGACATTTTTCAGATAGAATTTTTGAAGCTAATTTCGAAACAGTGCATCCTTACAATACCAGGAGAAAGATAGCAAATAAGTCTTCTTCTTAAATCGTAACTAATGCACCTCCAAAAAAAATTAAATCAATTGAAACTAAACAGAATTCAACAGCCCCAATTTTAGAGTATGATTTGATTGAGGATCTAAAAAAACTTAGAGCTAACATTTTTGTTTACAAATTATTAAAATTCCCTTTTCTTCTGCAAAAGATGCTGCAGAATATTGCAGAAAACAACAAAAACAACAATCCGAACAACAACAAAGTTGTTGAAAATAGCCCCAAAACACCTCAAAAGGTCTCCGCCAAAATGACGTCAGAGCCTTATGATAAAAGAGACCTTGTTGTAAAAAGTGTAATAAATGTAGATAAAATAGTTTCAGGGGCTACGATTAAAAAACAATAAACTTCTGTTGTTAATACTCGCAGAAATGTCCCACCCTTTTTGTTGACTTTTGAAATTTTCAATAGGAATTTACATAACTGTATGGTAGATTCAGGTGCATCGTCAAACGTAATGCCTTGGTCTGTCTATCAAAAAATTAATGCCGAAGTTCAACCGTCCAGCCTGAAAATTATTCAGCTTGATCGAACTAGTTTTAAAGTAATAGGTGAATTAAAAAATGTGCTTATTAGATTATCATCTAATCCTAAAGTCCATCAAGTTATTGATATTATTGTCGTAGATATCCCAGAAGTATATGGTTTGTTTTTAAGTAGAGATTGGTTCGAACAACTACATGGCTATTTTGCAACGGATTGGTCTCACTTGTGGTTTCCCGAGAATGGAAAGCCTAACATAATCAAGGTAAATCGTGAGCATTATCTTAAGTTCACAATAACCTATTTAAATGATCCTAATGAACCATTCACTGCTTCCAACAATTCACCTGAAATACAGGGGATGGATACTTTTTTCGGAAATTTCATGGCCGAAACTTCTACCATTACTGACCCAGAACAACAATCTGAAATTATGACATGCATGCGCTCAACAACCTTCTCTCACTGGTCACACACACCTGACGAAAATCAAATCTGGTCTCTTTACTTCGATGGATCAAAATCAAAAGAAGGAGCTGGTGCAGGGTACGTGCTCATTGATCCATCAGGTAACAAAACTTTGATTGCTTTCCGGTTAGAATTCAAATGCACAAACAATACAGCTGAATATGAGGCACTCCTGCAAGGTTGCAGAAAATCACTAGATTTGAACATTCAGAATTTGATTGTCTTTGGTGATTCAAAAATTGTGGTTAGACAGGTAAAAAATTCTATCCACTGTTTATCTCCACACCTGAAAAGCTATCAGACTGAGGTATGGAATTTAATGAACAAAATTCCTGTGTTTAACATTAATTCTATTCCAAGATTGAATAATTTTGAGCTTGATTTGTTAGCTAACGTCGCCTCAAAACTTTTTCCTGTAGAAGGCCTTTCTTCGAATGTGTTTTCCGTTGAGTTGTTGTTTTGGCCATTCGTACCGGACAACATAAAAAATTGGAGAGTCTTCGATGACGATCAACAGATCATCAGTTTTCTGCATATGGAAGAGACTTTCCAAGGAACAATTATCGATGAAGGTACCCACGATGAAAACCTTCAAGATTTTATGGTAATACCAGATCCAAGATCCTCAGAGTCTACATCGGATATGGTAAACTCTATCCCAAAATTTGTGGTTAGATTAGAAAATTTTTATGATCTTCACAATAAATTCAGAAAATCAGTGAATTGTAAAACGAATAGTTTTTTCTTGACACATGAAAAAGTAAATCTAGGAACTAAAGATAACCCACAGTGCATCAATTTGGGGTTGGGATGTTCTGAGCAAGAAAAGACAACATTTATTAAGTTTTTTAAGGAATTTAAAGATGTCTTTTCTTGGACGTACGACGATTTAAAAACCTTTGATCCTAACATCATACAACACATTATCCCCATGAAACCCCAAACCCAACATTTTCAACAGAAATCAACAAAGACGCACCCAAAGCTTGAACCGACAGTCAAGAAAGAACTAAACAAACTCTTGAATGCTAAAATAATCTTCCCAATAAGACATACCCAGTGGGTCTCTAATCTTGTCCCTGTAAGGAAGAAGAGTGGTGAAATCAGACTATGTGTTGATTTCCGAAATTTAAACCGAGCGTCTGATAAAGGCAACTACCCTGTCCCTCCCATGGAACAAATCCTTCAACAAGTATCTGGTTCTGAAATATTATCACTGCTGGATGGTTTTTCAAGATATAACCAAGTCCTTATGTCTCCCCCAGACCAGCTCAAAACCACTTTCTGTACTCCACGGGGCACCTACGCTTATAGGAAGATGCCCTTTGGGCTCATAAATGTCGATGCCACCTTTCAGAGAGCGATGGATATCGCTTTCCACGGTTTAATCAATCAATCTGTAGTAGTTTATCTAGATGATGTCACTGTCTTCTCAAAGAATAAGGGAGATCATCTAGCTCATCTAAAATTTATTCTACAACGATGTTGTAAATACAGTATTTCTTTAAATCCAAAAAATCTGTCTTTGCAGTAGAACAAGGTAAGCTCCTCAGATTCATTGTATCAAATGAAGGGATATTATTGACCCTGAAAGGACCCAAGTCATTTCAAAATTGCCCCCTCCCTCTTCCAAAAATTCCATGCAATCTTTCTTAGGTCAGATAAACTTTGTTAGGAGGTTCGTCCCCAGCTTTTCAGAAATGGGCAGACCATTACAAAATTTAATAAAAAAGGATGTACAGTGCCATTGGGGACCTTTATAAAGTCAGGATTTTGACTCAATAAAAAAGGCTATATTAGACGCTCCTTCTCTAATGAGCCCTGATTTTTCATGAGACTTCACCCTCTACATGTTTGCCTCTGATCGGTCTTATGCTATTGTCCTAACCCAAAAAAATGCTGAAAACAACGAAGTCACAATTGCCTTTATGAGCTCAGCCTTCAAGGGAGCATAACTCAATTAACCAACAGTAGATCAGCAGGCTTATGCTGTTTTTAAAGCGGTAAAAAACTTTCAATCTTATCTACTGAAATCTAGGACAAAAATCATTGTCCCTTACCCTGCTGTCAAAATGTTTTTAATGCAGAAAGAACTGAGTGAGAAAGGGGCAAATTGGGTCACATCCTTACAAGAATACAACATAGAAATTACCCCAACATAGATTGTTAGAGGCCAAGGTTGATGTAAATTGGTTGTTTATTCAGCTATAGGACAACAAAATGAAACTGATACATTAATTCAAGATTAGCACGATCAAAATCAAATCTGTTGTGCACAAAACCTTACTAGTCCTTGGTATGACGACATCAAGTTTTATCTTATACACGGATCAACCCCCCGTCACCTTGATCCAAAAAAGAGGAGATCATTGATATTAAAATGTGCTTCTTTTTAGCTGGTAAATGGTATTTTGTTTCGCCAAAATTTTGATGGAATACTTATGCATTGTCTTGAAAAAGATGAAGCAGAAAAAGTCTTATTGGAATTACATGCAAGGGAAGCTGGTGGGCATTTTGGTGGAGACACCACTACCCACAAAGTATCAAGAGCAGGTTATTACTAGCCTACTCTTTTCAAAGACGCCCATGCCTTGTGCCAAAAGTGTGTAATCTGTCAAAAGGCATCTGGATGAGTACATAAACCAACATTCCTGCTGCAACCAGTTTCGGTAGACTCCCCTTTTCAACAATGGGGCCTCGATATTATAGGCCCAATTAACCCAACATCCTTGCAACAACATAAATACATCATAACAGCCACATATTATTTCACCAGGTGGTCCAAGGCTGCACCATTAAAAGCTGTAAACACCAGCCAGGTAATATCCTTCCTGAATTCAAATATTATCACTCGTTTCGGTATTCCTGAATGCCTAGTATTTGATAATGCTTCCTATTTTTCATCTCTCGAAATGAGTGATTTCGCTTTAGAGAAATGAATAAAATTAAAGTATTTCACCAACTATTACCACCAAGGCAATGGTTTGGATGAATCAACTAATAAAAACCTGATCAATATCATCAAGAGAACGGTCTCCGAAAACCACAAAAACTGGCATAATGCATTATTTAAGGCAATCTGGGCTGATAGAGTAACTCCTAAAACTGTTGTTGGTAATTCCCCATTTTTTTTCGTTTACGATGGGGAAGCGATTCTCCCACCACATGTCCTTCTTCCATCTCTGCAGTTATCACAGAAGGTGCAAGAAGAAGACTATCCTCCCTTGGAGAGTCGGATTAACGCTTTGCTGAAGTTAGAAGAAGTAAGGGCTCAAGCAAAACGAAAATTGGATCAACATCAACTCATTGTCAAAAACTGGTTTGATTCCAATTCTTCCTCAGACATAAATTTTGAGGTAGGTGATCTTGTCCTTAAGTGGGACAAACCTCATGAGGGGAAAGGAGAACATACTAAGTTTTAAAACATGTGGTTGGGACCATTTTTAATTGCTGAAAAACTAGGTCCTAGTTCCTTTCGCCTACAGAATTTAGAGGGACATCCAGACACCTTCCTGGTGAATGGCCAAGATCTCAAAAAGTACTTTACTTGATGACTCTCCCATACAGCTTTTGTAAATATTTTTTGTTTTGTTTTCCTTGCTGTTTGTTTTTCTTTTCTGGTTTGTTTTTGTTTTCATTTTTGTTTATTGGTCTTTCTTTTTTAAACAAACATGCCTGCGCCATGGGCTAGCTCAGACAAAGAAAACATAATACTTCCCCTCGAAAATAACTACTAGAAGTTGTCAGAGCATTAATTGTTGTATTTCTCTGAAATTGTATCCTTGTTAAAGATGACTTTTTGTTTGAAAAGCGTTTTCTCGGTTTCAATCTGCATTTGAAAGTATTCACGACCATCTTTAAAAGTCTTTTTACCCTGTTCCTGTTCTTTAAGAGAGAAAATCAACGATGTCTCCCTGTTCTTGAAAGTCAGTTTTATTAATGAACTATTTTTTGGATCTTGATGAAGGACAGCACGAAAAATTTAAAGGTCTATGATATATCAAGGTGTGTTTAAAACTGGAATTTTCAGCGTCACCCCGCTCCGTTGAATATCTTTAAAAAATATGTCAGAATGTGAATAATGTCTCAAAGAGCTGTGGGAAGTGTTTGTAATCCTGCTGGGATACTGAACAGGTTTGCTGGCAGCGGGTAAATACATGCATGATGCCAAGACGACTTCGTTGGGGTACTGAACAGGCCTGCTGGCAGCAAAGCAATGTTAGGTAAAAGAAAATTTTCAGATTTGAATTTCATTTTGGCCCTAAGAATCCTTCGTTCTGATATGAAATTTCTTGATAGGATACAGACATCAGAGTGGGTTAATTGACATTCCTGTAGAGGCTATGAATTCCTGCTAGCAACAGTGGCCCTGTCAATAGTATTGGAGACATTAACTTAAATGTCATGGATTTCTTTTGCCAAGTTTGTCACCAGTTTTCATTTCTTTAAAAACAAAAGTTATCTGCAACTGGATTGCGTCATGATTATTTAAGATGTTCAAATGAATTTTCAATTGTTCTTCGATTCGAAGTTTTTCAGATTTCTCTAACCTGAACTCGTTTGTATTACAGATATAACTGCTTCTCCCAACATGTCACCATTGTTGGCAGCCCAACGATTTGATTACCTTTTTATGTCAATTAAACGATCTGTATAGCTGCCTAACTAGGGCCATGCATTTTTATCACTCTTCATGAGTTGTTTCCGAAACAACAGTCATAAATTGTTGCTTCTCCCTATTGTCTATTTCAGGCTTTGTTTTCATGACTGAAAGCATGAAAACTTGCGACTGCCATTACCATTATGTTTTAAAATTTCATTAAAGGCAAATTGTTCACATAGTTTATTATGGAATTTTGATTCCTTGATATGAAGATGTTACTCTCTTTGTTTTGATCCTTTCAATTCCAAGAATGCTTAAGAGGTTATTGGTTTCATGAACAAAGCACCCCCACGATTTGATTTTTGTATAGTTTTGGTTGATTTTTGGCTACGTTTCTTTCACAAAACTTTTCATTTTTCAATTTTTGACTTACCCAAACTTTGTAATCAAACCCATGATGCATGCACTTATTCTCGTTTTAATGATTTGGTCCTATCTCGTACTGAATGCAGAGGTGGCATATGATTTGTAGACTGACATCATTTCTAAGGATGGCCTTGGGCTTCGCAACCTTCTTTGCACACTTTTTAATTAAACATCCAACCATCGTATGAGTCTTTACAGCCTTCATTGTTGGGCTTGGGGTTATGGCTCTGTTTCATTTTTACAAACCCTCCCTATATATTGTTTTTGTTTGATTACCCTCCCATCCAGTATGGCTCCTATCATGAGAGTTGTGCCAAACGGTATCAAAACCCTACTCTTATACGATGATGCCAAAGGAGATTTGGAGAGAAGTGGTTGGCTCGTTTTCATTAGGAAGTTTCATGGTTTTAATTTAAAGGTTTCCCAACAATTCACGTTCTCCTTTGATGGTTGTAGGGCGAAAGTTGGTGATGTGCAACTAGAGAATACCGAGGATTTCCTGAGTCAAGCCACAGGGTTTCCAACGAGCGGTCAAAAATGGTTTAAAAACGAAAAAGTGGAGGAAGTTCCTTGGACCGTGTTGTTTACATCTCGAAAAATAGCGAGCTGTGATAAAGGTATGCCTATTTCATTCCTAAAATCTCGGTGGCATGATTTGCTTGCTGTGGTAAAGCAATTTGTTACATGTGAGGGACAGTTCGGGCTTGTATTTTTGTACCATTTATGCCTGCTTATGAGTTTTATGGGTTTCCCTTTGAATATGCCATATTTCTTTCTCAGGAGTCTTTATAAAATGGGGAAAATATACAAGAAAACCCGGTCAGACTCTAGCCTTTTTCATCACGGCCTAGTTAAAATCTTGCTCATACATCAATTAGAGTCACAGAATGATAACAGGGATTCATTTATAACCCAAAATGGCTATGGTAACCCTGATATGGGTGAGGTAGATAAACTTGTGGTTGAGGAGACCCTTGTCCACCCGATGGCATCCCTCTCACCTCCCCAGACTCATTTCTCCTCCCCTAACAGTGAACCCTTGATCGATCCCAAGGTCATTCAATAGGCCTGTCAATAGATTACACATCCAACTGAATGTGTTAAAAACTTAAAGAGACCTATAGGGAAGATATCTAAAAGCAGCGTTGATATAAATTTTAAGAACAAAAGGGTTGGGAGATTGATATCACAGAGTCTTTGTAATAAGACGAATTCTCATGCAAATGTGATCAGCATGATCGAGGTTGACGAAAGATCAGACACTGAAATTGACAAATTCCTTGCAGAGGAAGACCCTTTGTCATTCGGGCTACACCCTGACTGACCCTATAACTTTGTCAATAATTTTCCTCCCTGTTTGAAAGACAATCTAGAGTTTCTTGGTGTCAAGCTTTGCAATAAATCTACTATCTGTATGGAGGGCTCTTTGGTCCACATTCTTGTTTGTTCTAATGCAAACGCCACACAGTCACAGTGTGAGGTCTATTTATTATGGATCGATATATATTATACTGATATCCCAGTTCTACAGTCATGGGTTAAGGCTTTAAAAGATCAGGTCGATGTTTTAACGAGCGAAAAATTGAGGCTTGATTCAGTTATTCAAGGCAAAGAAAAATGGATGAAGACCACAGGTCATGTGATATTTAAAAACGTTGAGGCTGCTACAACCATTGTAAATTCCAAGATTTCATGATACGATTTGATTTCATGGTTAGAGGTATGATCTTTTAAACTAATAGCATGTTCATTTTCATTCTTAAGTTAGATTATTTGGTTTGTTGAATAAACTATATTTCATTATTAAATTATTCTATTTTATTCATTAAATAAAATGAGATTTCATTTACTATTATAACTAGCTACAGAATTGCAAGATTCTGTAGCCAGTTATGTTAATTCGAATTGTGTAAATTAATGACAAAAAACATATCTGAAATCTTTCTATTTTCCTTTTCTTTGAGGATATTCAGGGGTCCATGATTTCAAAATTGATCTGAGGCACTCTTAAGACCTTCCAATCATATCTATGATGTATTTTGAATGAACAGAAATGAATGGTTGTTAGTTTTTTAGGATTTAGTAGGATCAATGTGGTTGCATCCCCCTTTATTTTTTAAACAAATATTTGATCTCAGGAACAGAAACAGTTGTCTTTCCTGAGGCCTTTATAAACCTATCATTTTTGTAAACAAAGGCATCTCGGCCTGGGGCAGGAGTATGGAAAATTACACACAGACTTGAATGGAACAAAATGCATGTTACAACTTTAGCTTTTGTGTATTATGTTTCAGTTTAAGTTCAGTTTATTTCAATGTGATAATAGATAATTAAATATTTTGTCTTCATGATTTATTGTGAGTTGAAATAATTCATTATTACATGCTTTCCATATCTCATGTTTCAGATACAATACAGGGTGATCATCGATTCAATTCAAATTATGAGATTTATCTATAATTTTCTGTTGAATGTTTAAATACAAGTTCTTACAGCAAGATTTATCTCGCTATAGTTACTGTAAATCACAAGATCACTGTGACTGTCTCCATCAGACGTTCTGTTATCAAAACTCAGTTTCCATCATATTGTTTCGCATTTATTCAGAGTAATCTTAAGATTTGTTGTAGGCTGTAACTGTAGGATTTATCCCATGTGTTATC